>LUCG01146806.1:0-19341 GCA_001633085.1 Carthamus tinctorius
TATATATATAGAGAAGGAGGTTCAACGGAAAACCTCAAAAAAAAATCATTAAATTGGATGGTAGGGATTGGTTCGCAAAATTCACTAGAATAATGAAGTTCACAAATGATACGCATCCTAGCTATATATCGAGGGAAAAATTCAAATGAGAAGTGCTAAAAAAATATAAAGTAGAGAAGTAATCTTCATCGCATTGCGGCTTTGACCACGAAGCACCGAATAATTCCTCACATACGATGTACTACACGGAAGGGTATTTTCTTAAATTTTATGACAAACAAGGTCATATATGAATTACATTGGTTCATGTATCATTGTATAGTTCGTATATGAATCAGTTAAGAATAGTTAATATGTGAATTACACAAGTTCATGTGTGAAAGTATAGCTCATATATATAAATCCGTTAAAAATAGTTAATATGTGAATTACATAAATTCATATATGAACGTATATATAAATTACACAGGTTCGTGTATGAACGTATAGTTCATATATGAACTCGTTTTTGGCCTATTTGTAATATTTACGAAATTACCCCTTGATGTTGCACGTAATTGAGAATTTTGACTGCAATTTTTGACTTTTCAACCTTAATCACTTCTCTACTTCACATTTTTTTTACCACTTCTCATTTTATATTGTAAGAACCGTAGAATATTTGAAGTAGAAAAACTCCATATAAATTTGAATTTTGACAGTAAAAAGCTTCAGTGATTGTCCAGAAAATCTGCGATCTGAGTTTAAACCGTCGCCGGAGATCATCCTCTTATCGGAAACCTAGAGGTCCCCGGCCCGTGTACTGCAGCCAAGTACAGATCCAGGAAGGCACCGATGAGGAGGCGTGTGAACTGGTGAACGGAATTGAGGTTTCTATCGGTGAGGGATCTGATACTGTTCCGGCTTATCTTCTCACGGCCGTGAAGAACAACAACGGAACTGGTATTTTGCTCTTATCAGATATATTCGGGTTTGAAGATTCGTCTACCAGAGATTTTGCTTATCGTATCGCCTGCAATGGCTACAAGTATGTTCGTTATATCTTCGTTCTCCATTTCTGATGCGTATTTTTGGTTTGAATTTAATCTTCGAATCCGTGTTTAAAGTCTTTCGTGCTTATAATGCACTTAGGCTGTGTTTGGCAAAAATAAGCTTAGTTTATAAGCTAGTACATGTTTGCATGGACCATAAGCATTGGCGGATCCTAGATTTTTTTCCTAGTGGAGTCACCTTTAAAATAGACTAAAGTTACGTGAAGTTGTTCGATATGTTTTTAGCATGATTTTCACTATTTCGATGAATTTCAAGTTTTCTTGATTGATATCAAGGGATTTCTAAGTTTTTTGATCGGTTTTGAGGGATTTTTTTTTGTGTTTTTGTTGNTAAGGTAATTTTTTAATTGATGGGGTCCTAGACGATAAATCAATGAGGGTACACAATGATAAAAGATTAAAAAGCTTTAACTTTTACATAAAAATATGTGTTTTCTTCGTTTCCTATTGGGGGCCATGCCCCCGTACCAATACAAGTGAGTCCGCCCCTGACCATAAGCTAGCTTATTGACACGCTAGTTGGAGTAACGTTTTAGGAGTTCTTTATAATTTTTTCCAATTATACCCTTATTAATATTAATTATTATACTCAAGATACCCTTTTTGGTCATTTTACATATTCATAAGCTAGTTTTTGCCAAACATAATTCATACATAAAATAGTTTATCGGCTATTAGTTAGCTTATTAGTCAACGGTTAGCTTATCAGCTAGTTTATCATAGCCTTAGGAATTGAGAGATTCGGCCATTGGAGGGATAGTGATTTAAGAATATATAAAAAATCAAGTTTTGGAATCTCCATAAAAAATATTATGCCGAATTCCAACATATTTTCTATTTTAGATATTTTAACTCATTATATTATTATAATAATCTATAGTTAATCATCTCAATACACATAAAAAAAGATTAAAGATTAAATAAAATAATAATTTCTCTCTTCTACTGTCAAGTTTTAGACAATTCTTTTCTGTTATAGAAAACACGATAGCAATGCTCATAAAGAAGTTTAGAGAACAAAAACCTAATTTTTTTAGCAAATATGTTGGAGACGCTCTTACTAAAATCATGTTCATTTCGGGTGCTTTTGGTTCCCTGAACAGAACACAGATCATTATTCCATGTTTGGCAGGACTTTAACGTGGAACCGGAATGAACAGAACAGACTTGTTTCACCCCTCCTACGGAACAAGATGGAACATATTTATATTTTATTAATATATCCTTAAAATAAAACATAATTCTTTTCTAAAACATCAAATACCTTTTATTTTATTTATTTGGATCGAGATATAACTTAAAGAACAGCGAGCTCTCAAATGATCTCAACTTTTGTCCAAGTTCTATACTCTTCGTATTTCTCGCTACACCCGCAATTTCCTCCACCACGAACTTCACGCTCACGGTCCGATTAAACTCGTGATTGCAGCGTTCTATTACCCGACCTCTTCAACGGAGACCCATGGCGAAAAGAACGACCCAAGTCCATGTTCGAACCATGGCTAGCCACCCACACCGAAACCGCCATCAAATCCATCGCGACCTCGAGAAAATGGATGGTGGACGAATTCCTAGCCGCCGGGATCTCCAAGAAGCTAGGAATCGTCGGCTTCTGCTTCGGCGGCGGGAAGGTGGTCGAGGTTCTCGCCGACGATCACGACGGATGTTTCGGCCTCGGGGTCTCGTTCTACGGCACGAGGATCGAGGCCTCGACCGCCGCCAAGGTGGCGGTGCCGATACTCTACGTCACCGGAGACAGCGATCCGCTGTGCCCGGTGGCGGTGGTGGAGGATATCGAGAGGAATAACGTCGGGGGCTCGAGGGTGGTGGTGTTCAAAGGGAGAGGCCATGGATTCGTTCATCGACCATCGGCTGAAGATGATGATAAGGATGCAGAAGAAGCTTTTATGATCATGAGAAATTGGTTGCATAATGGGTTGGTGATTGAGAAATCTAATGATGTATAGTGTAATTATATGTTTTTTTATGTTAATATATAGTCGATTTGGTTAAAATCTAATGAAAATGATGCAAAATCGATGTAATTATATAATTTATCTTTTTGTTTGAGTACTAAAACGAGTAGAGGAAACCCTAAATGGGCAGCCTACCGGTTAAGGCTTGTGTAAGGTGTAACAACCAACTCTAAGTTCGAATCCGGGCTTAGCAACCAGGGGCCACTGAGTATTAATCCCAGGGGAGCATGCTTTAGCTCTCGGTAAAAATTACCAAGGATGTAGTCTGGGCAAACCCAGGTGAACCTTATCAAAAAAAAATGCAAAATTGTTCGAAGTTTAGTTGTCGCCGGGAAAAATGGTCCACTTGATCGTTGTAAGTTGCTAGAAAGCATACAACGGCTACGTTTTTCAGTATGGAAAGGAATAATTATTAGAGTATGGTTAATGGTCCGTATGGAAATGAGACGTGTTATTAGGGTTACACTCCATATCTGAATTAAATAAAATTATATGAAATATTACAAATTGTCGAAAAGGTAACATACATGTCCAAATTTGCCAATCAGGAGAACGAACATTTTTTTTGCCTAAAAAGGATTCCAAACTTTAATCTGTAACAAAAAGGGGAACTGGTAACGGATGTATAGGTTATTGGTTAAAAGTCATTGAGGTGGCACTAAATTTAGGGAAAATTGTCGAAAAAGGTAACATAAATGTCCAATTTGCCAATCAGGGAAACCTACATACTGCCACATCGGCATGTTACATGTTGACTAAGCGGTTAGCAAATTAATCAGGTCTTCATACCTTTTTTTGTTACAAATTGAAATTTACGGTCATTTCTCGGGAAAAAAATGTATGTTTCTCTGATTAGCAAATTTGGACATTTATGTTACCTTTCTCAACAATTTGTCCTAAAATATTTTATAGAGATACTATAATTAAATAATGATATTTAGTTAAAAATAAACTAAAACTATATAATATTATAAATGAGTCTTAAGACATGTTGAAAAAAGGCTATAAACATGTAGGAAAATTCCAACTTGAATATGCAAGTTGAAAGGAGGCATTTGTTTTACTAGAATAACTTAATAACGACAAGAATTATACTATTAGCTTATTAAATTCAGTCATTTACAAAAAATGTTAATCAATTAACACACCTTTTGCGGGTGTGTAGCTCAATTGGTAATGGGTGAGGGTAGTGTTTGTCCAAAATCGAATGGTCATGGATTCGAGCCCGGGTCGTCCCCATAGCCACAGCCGCCGAGTGAGTCAAGTCCCCCCCCCCCATTACGAAATTGGCAAACAAGGTGTACACTGAACTACCAAACCATGAACCACACAGAACACCTCGGTTTGAATCCGGCCACATCCCATTCATCAACAGAAACAGTTATACGCAATAACACCGACATACGATCAAAACACAATTTGTCAAAAAAAATCCACAATTGATGGTGAAATGTGGCATGGAAGCACCTAAATAGATGTATATTTGATTGTACATGTAATGTAACAAGAGTACATTGCCCCAACTTATTACTCTTCTTCTAATTCATACAAAAGTTAAAATCAAAACCCAGTTCAACATCAACAATCTTCCCTCTTACACTTCCACAATCTTCATTCTTTTTCACTCCTGAAAATAATTTCGGAACCCTATCATTACAAATGCATCAAACCCAATATATCCTCGACGACTAACAATCAATTACAAACCAAGATTTCGGTACAAACTAGTTTCATGTTTTGCTTCATATTTTTGTTTCGTATATGAAACAATGTGTGAAAATATAGTACAAACGTGGTGTTGTTTCGTATCATATGCAAAACAATCAGGACTGTTTCGCGTGTGGAAAAGAGGGAACGAACATTTCACATGTGAAACTATAAACATTATATTTTCACACATATTGTTTCATATATGGAAACACCACCATATAAAAATTGGTCTGCAAGTTTGAACTAAAATCTTGGTTTGTAAAAGAAAGGGCAATCATTTACAAACCAAACCCACACACAAATAAAGTGCATGAGGTGTTAAATGTACGCAGACCTATTAAATACAAATAAACCAAACCCAGTATATATTTTACACGACGATCAATCATTTACAAACCAAGATTTCGGTGCAAACTAGTTTTCACGTGTCGTTTCATATGTAAACAATATGTATGAAAATATAATCAATATGAACATGGTGTTGTTTCATATGCGAAACAATCGGCACTATTTCACATGGTGTTGTCTCGTATGTGTTTGCAAGTTTGAACTAAAATCTTGGTCTGTAAAAGAAGAGGCTCTATCCCACACAAAGGTAGTAAGCTTATGAGGTGTAGAATGTATGCAAACCTTTCATCTATCAAAAAATAAATAAGTTTCATACAAATGTTTATGAATATATATTCCACTTGTGGAATTAAGGCAAATGCATCAAGACGTAATGAAGGTTGTCTTAGTTCATATATAATGGAACATGGAACTTTTAAATGTTACAAGCGTTCGATTATACCTATTGCATATTTTAGCCTATATGGCATCGGTGGATTTTTATGTCACATTTTTCAATTTAGCATTCATATTATTAGTGGTTACAAGATTCACCCGTTACCAATCAAAATGGGTACGAAATAGGAAGAACTATGTGTCACACTAAAATGAAAAAAGATCATCGTTATACTAAATAGAAACTAAGACAAACTTCGTTGCATTTTGATGAATTCTAACCTAAGATTTACACAAGTAACATTCCCTATATCCTAGAGATGCAACTTCAGTAATGATGAACAAAATCATAATGAATTTGCATCACACTTCTGATCTAAACTACCAAGTTCGAGGGTCTATATGTTTACAACAATTTAATTCTTTTTACCAAAGGGTCATTGCCTAAGCAGTCCGCCGGTTACTTGGTGCATTGGAATCTTAAGTCAATGAATGAAAAGTATGAAAGATAAGTATATTTCGTTTTAAGTATAATGCAGCTCGAAGATGACCCTCTAAGGACATGATACTCGTCTGTCAAAGCTCGAAACTCACAGAAGACCAAAACCAGATGCAGCAAAAGCAAACACTACAGTTTACAGCAATGGTATACATAATGCAGTTTATAGAAATGAACGCAATACTTCCAAACGAATAGCAACAATTGATTGTGCTTAACATCAACAATTAGCATAAAACATCATATATATATATATACATATAGCGGACAGTGAAAAAAACCTACCTTAGCAACTGGTGTCTTGGCAACAGTCGTAGATGTTACCCTTGACCCATCAAATTTCTGAGAGCAATCTGAGTATGCAGATCCAATGCCGATTCCTGCACCAAAAGCAACTGATGCCCAGCGTGTAACGGGGGAACCTAGCAATAAAATCAGAAACCATTTTGTTTAGTAAATATTTTAAAACTACTATGGACAGTAACAATACTAGTATACATTCATGCATAAAAATGCAGTCAATAACTGTGGGCTGTCACAAAATAAGCATTCTGCTTCAACATGACTGACTTGAATTGAGAAACAAGGGCGGTTTGGACCCCCTGACACCTACACTGAAAAACATAGGATTCTCGGAAAGTCCAACCACAGTCTGCTTAAGCACATACGACCCCCTTTAGTTTTTATGGTTCCAAAGAGATGATCAAGCAGTGGAGATCAGTTCATGGAGTATTATGTGTTGTACGTTTGTGTAAATCCTTCAAATCATGTTGTACAGCATTTAATGTGTCATTCAATCAAAGACGTTAAGTTTTTATTGTTGGTTTGGAAAATAAACCAAGAACACTGGATTTCAAATACTGTTATCTCGCATACAAATCAATAGATTTTCAGCACATTATGTGTGTGAAAGTTGCAGAGTGATGGTTTTTGTAATGTACGAATTTTAAGATGGTGGAGGTGGTGGTGATGGTGTCAAGTTTTGTGTTGTAATGACCATCTCCAACCCACCACTGTCCACTAAAAACACAAAAATGGTGATGTTTTCATCTCCAACCACACTAAAACACACACAAAAAAATCAATAAAGTAACCCTCTATATTTGAAGGACAATAAAGTAGGCTTCTAAAATTATATATTAATATCTTATTCAACTTTGATAATAACATATATATATATATAGATTAATAGTTCAATACATTAAATAATATTTCGTATTATTTTATTATTATTATAATATTAAAAATGTTTTTAGCGTTTTTTCAGTGTATGGTTGGAGTTGGTTTTTTTGTGTTCAAGGGTCCCACCATTTTTAGTGCTTTTTTACCCATCTCTATATATCATCCAAGGCCGAAGTTACAAGACTAACAGGGCAGGGTGGCTGATGGGAGCAACGAGCAGGGTGGAGTGGCATGTTGAATAAAATGTCACAAAATTGCTCTTTGTATAGTTCGATGACCTGTGTAATTTCTTCATTTTAGTGAATAACTATATGATAATTTCATTATACATAAGGCTATATTAGTGTTATAATAATACAAAAAAATACTTGTCAGATACATTGTTAACGAGCAAGGCCTTGAAGACGATGAACGTGGTACCTGAGAAATACCATGCAGGCTGTGTCCTAGCACTTGGGCACATAATCCTTTCAAATAACTAAAGGTGTTTTCGCTATTGGATATGTGTTTCTACTAATGTTTATGAGCATTTGGGATAAATATGAAAACTTGAAGTGAATCTTACTGCAGTTAGAGGTTCACTAAAATAAGATTTTGTTATGCTACAATTTTTATTTTTTTGATAAGGTTCATCTAGGCTTTGCTCAGACTACATCCTTGGGAATTTTTACCGAAAGCTAAAGCATGCTCCCCTGGGATTAATACTCGGTGGCCCCTGGTTGCTCACCCCTGGATTCGAACTTGGGTTGGTTGTTACGCCTTCCACAAGCCTTAACCAGTAGGCTGCCCCATTGGGGTTATATATGCTACAATTATGGGTTAGATAACATGTTGATAGAAAGGCCTGTCCCTGCCATACGTAAAAAGGCAACTTAAATAATTTCAACATAAAAAAACTGATGTGAAGATGATGCGAATATAGACACTATGTCGCATGCAGCAAGTCTTTTAAAGACACGGTAATTGCCTAAAAAGTTGTAACCTAATCTATAACCAAGGGCACAAAGAAACAAGTCATGCATGCTGCAGCTACACCTTACTATTAGAGATATGGGAAATTCTTGAAGAGGGCAAACGTTGAGAAGATCAAACGAAAGAATCTATGGTAACCAGATAAAATCCAGACATGAAACGCCTATAGATCTTATTCTGTAACATATAGCATAACTAGTACTAGAGAGCTAACAGGAAGCACGAATGAACACTGGATCTTTGCTTTTGCCTTTCCAAATAATCAAATTTTCTTAACTTGTTTCCATCAAACAAAAATTTTCAACTTTGAGGTAATCTTTTCAATCCTTTTTGGGTATAGCATAAATGAAAGAAAGAAACTGATCATATAGAAAAGTAATCATACAAAAAATGTAATTCTTATCTAGCTGCGTGATCTGGATTTAATTGTATCTACATATTTAAATGAACAACTAATGTGATGGCTTAAAATGTTGGCTTAATCAGCATGTCGTAAATAGAGCACATTAGAAGGTCCCTCAAACCACCTAGCTAGGCTTAACACTTTTAAAAACATTGGCTACGGGATAATTGCAGCAGTCAAGTGTTTTCTAAATGGATGGAAGATCTATGAAGACTAGAACCAAACATTGGCATCTATATTTTGACTTGTGAAAAGTTATTGTAAATCAACTAAGAGAAGCAAGAAAAGGATATTTGAAGAGTTAAAAAATAGCTTAAAGTAAACTTCGGAAACAAAGTGAACATATTACATAACATGGAATACGCTTAAGCAAGTAGATCAAGTATGCGTAGTCAATGCCAAGATAAGACTAAACAAGTGAATCAAGTTCGTAAGATCACTACAGTAGTACAGTCAATACCATAAGAAATAGTTAAGACAAGTAAGAGCAACAAAAAACAGAAGGGAGACCAAGACTACTAATCGACTAGACAGCCTAACCTGCAAGTGGTCCAGCAGACTCATTCCTAAAGAGACTCTCACAAACGCAACTCATGGCGACCCCACCTACCTCTAGTTGTAAAATCCTGAAAGCGGAGGATATTTGATTTACAACATGCATACATAAGATACTAGATCACAAGCACATCCCTGACAAATCATGCCCTTCACTTAGTCACTCACTCAGTATAGAAATCTAACATTTCCATCGTTACATATCAAGACATTTTCTTAGGTTCTTTTTGTTGGCATTGACAATAACATAGGCTATTAAAAAAGAAGACAACAAACAACTATTTCATGGTAACTCAGATTACATGAATGGATATTGATCGATGCTGGCATTACAAGTGATCAATGATCGGTATAACTTTCAACATATAATTTCGTTAAACAAAGAAACACAAATATGCCAAAAGAATTTTCTGTTATATATCTAAAACAAAAATCATCCCCAAACAGAAAGTGATAATCACAAAGTCAAACTTTCATGCAAGTCCTAACACATTCTTTTAGACTTTCTGTAAACAACGTGAAAGGCCTTCCCAATAAGCATCCACTACCACAAGAAATGCAATTTATTCAATTATATTCCCAACCAACCTATCATAAACCTTAATATCTTCATCTAGGTAAAATGCATCTCCAAATCCTGATGTAGATTGTAACATTAAGGTATCACCTCGTATAACATCGGCACCCAATACTACCTCATTGATTCAATTACCAGTTTCTCAGCTCAGAAAATGAATATCAAATTGGCCCGCATAAATTGCAAATCATGAACATTGACCTAAAGCTAATTGCAGTGCCCACCAAACCACATCGATTCCCTAAATCTAAAAAAAAAATAAAAAGGCATATTGCAATTGCGATTAAAGCATGATTAAGAATCAAACGATTGAAAATGCAATAAGAACTCACGGAATAAGAGAAGGCCGGCAAAAGCACCGGTGGCGGAGGAGTATACGAAACGACGAACTCCCAAATCCAGGCAAGCATCCCACTTCGCATTCAGGTCATATTGAGGCGGAATCTCTTTATTTTCAGCCATTTTTTTTGGATTTGAAACTTGCAAGACGATATTCGCCTTCTTTGATCTTTGTTTTCTATGCAAATCTACCAAAAAAGTGATCGGATTTTTGCTTATTGTCACCACGACCGCCGAGGGTTTTCGCCAGGGAAGAAATACGAGCCGATGGCGATGAATGGAACTCTCTCCAATTCGGCTTAATCGTAAATCACGTTATGGCCAACCAAATTGATGGGCTTATTGGGCTTTTTAGAAAGCTGTATAAGGTTTTAGAGACTTAAGGCCCAAGTTTTTTTTAATAAACTCTAGTATTTTAAAAAATAAGTATTTTTTTTTTTGAACGGCAGATAACTCACGCACACGTCTCGATACGAAGTCGACGAGGTATCCGGGATCCATGCGGGCACCCGAGTAATACTTGGCGACCATGGACCAACCCGAAAGCCGACCATGGTGTCGACGAGGTCTCCGGGATCCATACGGTCACCCGACTAATCATCGGCGACCATAGACGGACCCGAAAGCCGACCCATGGTGTCGAAGATGTATCCGGGGTCCATACGGGCGCACGACTAATCCTCGGCGACCATGGACCGACCCAAAAGCCAGCCTATGGTGTCGATGATGCATCTGGGATCCATACGGGCGCCCGAGTAATCCTCGGTGACCATGGACCCAAAAGCCGACCCAAGGTATCGACGATGTATCCGGGATCCATGCGGGCACCCGACAAATCCTCGGCGACCATGAACCGACCCGAAAGCCAACCCAAGGTGTCGACGAGGTATCTGTGATCCATACGGGCACCCGACTAATCCTCGGCGACCATGTACCGACCCGAAGCCGACACCACATGCTCATCCCATGAATCGAACCCCGGGTAAACAGGAATGTCATCCACTGTCCCTACCAAGGATATTACCGACCACTACTGCTTTGATAAAAAAAATTATTGGTTTTGATATTTTTATTTTAGGGTTAAAAATCGCATTTAGAGAAATAATGTGAGAGCAATACTAGATATGATTCTACTAATTGGTTTCTTTTAAATAAAAAGAAATAAATATTTTTGTTAAAAGCTTTGCTTTACCATTCATCCAAACCGAGAAAATATGAAACGATAAAAAAAATTTACTTCTTGAAAAAATTACTATGATAAATGAATATTTTTTATTATTATACTTTAGCAATAAAGTAAAGGCAAAATATCGTATGATAGCTTGAGTTTAATATGAAAAAACGTGAAAAGTGGATTTAAATTTTTGATCATTTTAATCTAAATCCTTCCTAGATAAAAGTTTAATTTTTGATCACTTTAATCTGAAGATTAAACTTATCTTATTATCTAATGCACAATAGGATTACACACATCTGACACATAGTACAAAAGGACAATCACTTTACTGTTCCCTCCGTACACGCATAGGTATTTGTTTATAGTAAATAGTACACTTGGATCATCCAATACACTACACGTGTAAAAGGTGATTCTGCCATGCATTTATTGCATGGGATATAAATTGACGTAAAGAAGTGTTCTTCAAACATTCTTCTTCCTCAATCTAATATCCCATAATCCTTTACTCACCTACATTTTTCTAAATTCTTTCTTTTATTCTTACTCACTAGTGCGTAGTGAAAAGTATTGTAAACATTAGATTGTTTAGATTAAGTTATTCCTTATCTATTTCGCAATAATCTTGTAAATTCAATTTGTTCTATACAAAGAATTTAAAAATAAAAAATAGTGTGTCATTGTATTCAACCCCCTCTAGAATCCTTACACATGTATATAGAACTACCTAATCATCTTGATCAAATAAATGTTAAGTGTAATTTGGTGGCTATCATTGTCATGATAACAATTTTATGTCCTTGTGGTTTGTCAAAGGTAACATTTTCTATCCTGTACTTTTACAATTACAAAATAATCATTGTGGTTTGTAAAAACATTCGAATTGGCCCCATTCTAGTGAACGTTGAAAATTCTGGTAACTTAGCAATTTTAGCCATTTTATCCGTTTGTTTGTATTTTAATTACTTAATTAAAAACCATAGGGACCACAATCTTAACATTGATTTTTATTCGAAAAAAAATGATAGAAGGAAAAAAAATGCCTTTTATTTTAACGAAAATTTTTAATGGTCATTTTTTTAAAGACATAGCAACATCGAACCAACAAACGACTACCTTGAGCACATGCACGCTCACCTCTCCAGCGGTATCGGACATCCACGGGCAACCCACTAATCCGTCGCTGTCCTGATCCAACTTACGTTGGACCTAGAGCCCAACCACAGTCTTTGACTAGGCTGGGGGCAGCATGGTCTATGACTGGACCAACCCAAAGCCTAGGTACTCCTCATGACCTCAATTGACTCCCATTGGTATCGAACCCAGGTAGACTGGGATCCCATCTACAACACCCTCCCACCACCTCCCCCCGAAGGATGTTACCGCCTTTAAGATTGTCATTATAGAAACAAAATTCGAATGTTTTCACAAACCGCAATGACTCTTATAATTTCAAAACAGTAAAGATGAAAAGTATTATTTTCGACAAATCGCAAGGACCAAACTTATAGTTTATTATGAAAAAACACTATTTTTTATTCTTAAAGTCACAATAATTACTTTGAAAAAGCACATCCAAGATTAGGACACCTCTAATCTCTAACCATGAATCAATAGATTAAATCAATAACCTCAAAATCAATTATCCATGTTCACATTAAGCTTGGATATTATAAATATCAAGTGAACTCATAACACATATTAGTGATTTGTGAAAACGTTTTAATAATCACACTTTGAGGGACTATTATTGTCAAAATGATCAAACTTTGTCTAAAGTTTATCCAAGTACATAAAACCTCTTTAAGTGTTGTATTTAATTAAAAGAGATTTCTATTATAAATATTAAAGTTTAATAATCAAATCTAACATATTAATTATTTCATATAAATTTAAAAAATAGACAAAAAGTATTTGCGGGACGAATCAACGCGTTATATCCTTCCATTTGTTTTGTCACATCTCGTTAGAAATACTAAAACTTAAAATACAAATAAATTTGAAAAGACCAACAGAAGTAGTCATTTTTATTCCTTTTCAATGCTCGGCCAAAAGCAATGTTCATGCCAAGCGTAGGCCCCAATACTAGCTTTAAAATGAATCAACCTAAGCTTTTTATAGGTCCAAAATGCGTAACAGATACGAGGTTTATATGGTCCATATCTATTTACAATACCATGATCGTGATTACTATAATCGCAATGCTTAAACAATTAAATAACACTCCTAAGTTATGTTATTTATCATGATAAAGCTAAAAAATAGATAAACATCAAACATATTATAATAATTAATTAATTTAAACTAATAATGTTATTAATTATTACTAAACTTGTTAAAATGGACACATTAGATAAGGTTATTAATGGCCCGAGCCAAACCGGTGCTTAACCCACTTGATTATGTGAAGCTGAACTCAGATTTGATTCGATAATTTGATGAGCCTTATTTATGCGGACTTGAGCAAATCTAGGGACTTCTAATAATCTAAAAATATATATAAAGCTTGAAAACATCTAGTCGATTTATGTTTAATAAAAACGAACATAATTTGAGTGCAACCAAACAAATATTATCACATACATAGGGATAGAAAAGCTCGATAGAAATTCAAATCCAGATATTTTTAATAAACTCAAACTCGACAAGTTTTATGTTTTGAACTATTTATATACTCGGGCTTGAACTAGTTGAGCTTCAACTCTACTTAACTCAAATAACCTTACAAAAGTTATAAAAAAAATGGATTTCAGATTTTTTAACAAAAATGACGTACAGTTTTTGGCTAGTTATGCATACAAGATTCGGCTCTATTATCAACAACATTTGTATTGTATGGTTTATTATTTGCAAAACTAAGTATGTATTGTAACAAAAGTTAATTGGAAAAAAAAGTAAAGCGTAAAAACTTATTAAAAAGAAGTAAAGCGTAAAAACTTATTAAAAAGACCAAACGAATCATATCAATGAAAAATGATTTAAAAAACGATTAGAATATTTTAAGTAATATTGTTCAAAACTAATTAAACCATTAGGAGAAGATGTAAATGAAACACTCTAAGTCTGTGTTTGGCAAAAATAAGCTAGCTTATAAGCTAATCCATCCAAACATGTACCAGAAGCTAGCTTTTTGAAACGCTACTTTGAGTAGCTTATGAGAAGCTTTTTGTAGCTTTTTCCAATTATGCCCTTATTAATATTAATTATTAAATACAAAAATACACTTTTTGGTCATTTTACACACTTATAAGCTAGTTTTTGTCAAACATAATTTGTTCATAAGCTAGCTTATCAGCTACTAGCAAGCTTATCAATCAACAGCTAGCTTATCAGCTATTCCATCCAAACATAGCCTAAATATATAAGAAAGTGAGATGATATTTTAACCATTAGATGGGATTTTCCAATTCTCAAGATCATAAAGAAAATGGGGAGGCTAATTGCACCCCTAAAATTTAGTGAATGCATTTCTACAAGTGTTTTTCTCTTCAGGCTATCAGTACCCCAACCCTCCCAACCTAACATGCCACATCAGCTTTTCTCCAACCCTCTCTTAACCCTCTACAACCCNCTTCTTCTGAGCCCGCCGGGTTGGGGAATGAAGCCCGCCGCCCAACCCGTTCCCCCAGTACGCATAGCCTCATAGTTCACACATATCAACATTAGATTCTACTTTTTTACATTCTTAATATGAACTCAATTTTGGTTGTGAACATGATGACCACTAAAATCGTGTCACGTGACATATTTAGTTTGAATATTATGTGTTATTCAAACTGAATAAGCATTCAGTGTTTCAGTGTTATTCAGTTTGAATAACACGTGAATTATCAAACTGAATATGCCACGCTCTCGACTGTCCTCATGTTCACAATGAAAAATGAGTTCACATTTGAACTTGATCCTATGAACCTATGTGTATTTATATGTGAATTTAAAACTAATTCATATTCTGAATTATAAATTTTAGACTAATTCATATACAAATGATAATTAAGATTTTTATCTAAACTTATCATAAGATTTACAATCTTTCTCATGTATGTTTTCCTATTTTGAAAAAATAAATATCACTTAGGTACGAAAGCTTGTCTAAAATAAATATTTTATAGAAATATATACAATATACTTAAAATCAGGGGTGAGCATGAGATTGATACCGTACCGAAAATTCTTGATACCGAAAATGTGGAAAACTTAATACTGAACCGAACCGATAAAAAGTGTAAGGTACTGGTTCGGGACTGGTACCGGTAACGGTATTTCGGTACTAGTACCCCCTCAGTCCCTAACTCCCGATTTTACACTTTATAACCTTCAAACTTTGATTTTTGAGAATAGATATTGAAGAGGTTGATTAATAGCAAGAAATTGGAATCTTTTTAAGGTTTATGGTTGGTATCTTCACACTTTGACTAGTAATGAACCGTTTTATTTGTAATGAATTTAGGATTTCTTGAAAATTTTATGTTTTTTCGAGTTTCGATACCGATCGGTATTTTCGGTAAGGGGAAGGCTAAATACACCCTTTGATTTGCTATCCACACCCAAAAAGTGAATTGCTTCACACACATACATCAACATCAAAAGACACTTTTTACATTCCCAATGCATTCATCCCAACTTCCAATGCATTCACACCCTTGGTAAATTGGTGTAAATAGCAACCCCCTTTCGGTAATTAGATGGCACCCGGTACCGATGTTACCGAATACTGATTATAAGAAAAATATGGAACCGATTACCGCATCGAAATACATAATCAGTCCAAGATTTATATGGTACCACTACCAATACGATACCGACTCGGTATCAAAATTTAGGACTCGTCGCCCATCTCTACTTAAAATCTCTTATGTTGTCTGTTTCAAAGAAAGTCATTAGAATTAACGATGGACAAAATTACCCATAAAATAGATCATGTATGGTGGGCATATTTTGGTGGGTAGCATGAAGAGAAAGTACAAAAAAAATATAGCCGTTTATGATGACCGTTAAGTGGGGAGGGGTAAAAACGACAAATGAGGAGACCAGCCCACATGCTGATCAGGACTGCTGAACCCAGACAGACACCAACTGTCTGTCGGGCATGAATCAGGTATCTGATCTTTAACACATGTACTTCAAACATCATCCTTTGTTCCCTCTAAATTCATCTAATTCCAAAAATAAAAAAATATATATATTTCTATAATTACTTCAATATGAATCAACATGATTTTTCAAATTTTGTATTTGTAGTAAATTGCAATTTTGGTCCAATAGTTTGTCGTTTTCTTTGGTTTTAATTATTAAAAGTTTTTGTTGTAAGGGTCATACATGTGGTAAGCTATAAATGTTTTGGTTTTTAGGCTATCACCAGCACAGCGTTCTGAGCCTTCAAGCCCACTCTGTTACATCAGGGTCGCATCAGTTTTACCATATACTCACTATAAACCTTTTAGAATCATCTCTGTTTAGTACCACAATCCACCAAACCTGATACCCGATACAATTAAAAAAAGAGTGTGAGAGAGGTAAAGGAGCAGGTTAGTCGGCGTGTGGAGCCCGAAGGGCTGAGCCCGCCAGGGTCGTAGCACAGCCCGCTCGAGCCCGCTGGCCGAGCCTATGATGGCGCTACGGATAGCCTTAGTCTCTTCAATTGATGTCTTATATAGTTATATACGAAGATTACATATTCATTTTATCTTATAGATATAAGATGATGGTTATATACACTGAAATACTTTCTTAATGTGTTTTTGCATTTCAAAGATAAAATATTAATTTATTCTTATGTATAAAATATATAAAGAAGTTAACAGATCGGAATTTAATTTCAGTTAGTGGATGAATCAAAATCAAGTGTTTTTAAATACCGTGATAATTTTCTTGCAATAAAAATTTTGTAAAGCGAAAATAAAAAACAGCAAAGAGTAAAGTGCAAAAATACAATTTACTCTAAACGGTATTCATATAAATAAAATGCAAATGCAATTAACGTATTAAGATGCTCCTACCATATATGGACCCAAATATAGAGAAGAGGTTAAATCTTCTGAAAACCAAATAATTCCTAAAAATTTGTGGGAACCGGCTAAAAAATAAATATTTTTTTACGATTTTTCCCGTCAAATGTTAGAATTTGATATATTGTTTCACATATATTTTTTTCATATGGTGAGTATCACCCATGAATTAGTTTCACCATATGAATCAAATTTTCGTATATTTTCGATTCACCAAATGAATCAAAATTTTAGTTTTTACATGGATGATATGCACATTATGAAGAAAAATATATATGAAACAATCGTTAAAATCATAGTCTTTGATGAAAAAAAATTATGTAAAAATTATTTTTCAACCAGTTCACTACTAGAAATTTGGGCAATAGCAGCGACACCTTTAGCAGCGACATGGGAAATAGCAGCGACATTTGGAAAACGCGCGCGGTGTCGCTGCTATTGCCTTTGTCGCTGCTAAAAGTGTCGCTGCTATTGCCCCCAAAAAAACCCGCCCAAATTTCCCTCCCACATGTCGTTGCTAATGGTTTTGTCGTGGCTAAAAGTGTCGCTGCTAATACTATTGTCGTTGCTAATGCTCTCGTCGTTGCTAAATATGTCGCCGCTATTGGTATTAAAAAATAAAAAAATATTATTTCAACCAAATTAAAGAAAAAGGTTTTGGGCTTTTGGTTTTCTCCAAAAGCTTCACGCAGCCAACAAAGAAAGAAAGGGTTTCTTCTCCAAACTTACTTCACGCAGCCAACAAAGAAAGGGTGCTTTTCGATCGGTTTCTTCTCTATCGCCGGCAAGTCCACCACCACGACCTGCTGTCTCCGGCGAGACCACCACCACCACCTGCTGTCGCCGGCGAGACCACCTCCACCACCTGCTGTCGCCGGCGAGACCACCTCCACCACCTGCTGCCGCCGATTTAGTTTGAAACAACCACCGTCTCCAAGTCGATCTCCACCCACGGTTATTGCCGTCTCTGGCGGTCTTCTTCCACGTTCTCTCTAGCGACCGCTCTCTCAAGTATAATCGATGCTTTCCAATCTGTTTTTTTGTTTCCAAATCGATTTGGAAAACGATCGATTTGTGTTTTGAAATCGTTGGGGGTTGGAATCGACCTTGCAAATTTATTTTGAAACCTTCCAAGTCCATTTGTCCTTTGAAATCGATGGGGATGGAATCCACCTTCCAAATATGTTCTTAAACCTTCTAAATCGAGAACATTCCAAATTCATTGCTTTGAAATCGATGGGGGTTGGAATCGACCTTCCAAATCTGTTCAGAAACCTTCCAAATCGATTTCTACTTTCCAATTTGTTTTCTGTTTCCAAGTATAATTTTTTATTTCCAGACCCAAATTGATTTTTATTTGTTTAAGAACATATGTATTTTCATCCAGTATGGTCATTTCACAATTTTGCTTGCTTATCATTTTTTTAAGAGAAGGTTAAAATGGGGCTGTTTGTTTTGGAGATTTCAGATCTGAATCACCATTTTTATCTACCTAATGTAGTATAAAAATCGATTACTCTTATGTTGTTGTGGAAATTTGATTAAAGGGCTGTTTGTTGTGGAAATTTGAAATTTGATTAAAGGGCTGTTTGTTGTGGAAATTTGAAATTTCTTCTTATGAATATTACTCTTCTAACTTGATTGTTATGTATAATTGATGATGATATTTATTAATATTTGTTTGAGAGTAAATCGATTTTTCGATTGTTTTCAATGTGTTCATATTTCAAACTCAAACTCTGAGTATTTTTCAATTTTTTCTCATGTATTTATGGTTTGCTTTTCAATTTTGTATTTTCACCTGTTGATTGAGAATCTGAGATGCACAATTTTTTGAAAATATAGGGTTTCTTCTTATTCATATTCCAAAATTGAAGAAGTTTAGCTGTCAGATCCTGCTCTCGTGAGTTATTGTTATGTGTAATTGATGATGATGTTTATGTGTTTGGGATTGAGTTTTAAAAGTCGTTATTGCCTTATAGGCTTTTTCAAAAAGTCAATAAGTNCAGCAATTGCGCTATCAACTTTTTGCCAAAAACATTGTGCAATAGCTATACTTCATTTTATCCCACTTCCTAAAGTTTTTTATTTGAAGAAGGGACTTTGGGGCCTTTAGCAACGACTTTTGTCGCTGCTATTGCTTAAATTTTTTGTAGTGCCATCGGGTG
>LUCG01147013.1:0-22834 GCA_001633085.1 Carthamus tinctorius
ACCCCCCTTCTCTCCTCAAGAGCTCTTTTGGAGATTAATCTGGGGGTTCCACATATTCTAACAAGACTTATAGTTGTGCCAATGTGGAGCCTAGAGCCTTGCACTTAAGCCCTAATACTAGTACAGACAGACTGCATATACTTCAGCAAAACCATCTCGCCTAGCCTTAGGAGAACTGCATGCTTGCACATCGGTGCCTTGCTTTTGACAACAAGGGTTGTACGACGTGTTTCCTTCATTAGAGATGAAATTGTTCCATATAGAGAAATAACTTAACGAAATAATTACTCTGATAAAATCCATAAAGATAAAGCTCATTATTTTATTTTTTACTAAATGGGTTCTCGTTCATTAATCAATACTTTGGTTTTCAGATTTGTAGTACCATTTGGAAACGTTTTATTACACTTTCGAAACGTGCATTTTATACGATGATAACTAAAATCACTAAAAAGAACCATTGCTATGCAACTAATCCCTTCCATAAATTATTTTGCGCTTTAGTGAAGTCATTGAAAAGAGGGCCTTAGCAGTCATCCTTCTCATCTATGTGGCAATCATCATTTTCAAAGCTAAACATCGTACAACACCATGGTCACCATCAAAAAAGACATGATTGAATTTGAACCTATGTATCTCAAATCAGTGGAAGAGAAGGAATGTCCTGTTACAGAGCAACAATTTGACATTTGACAATATCGTGGGGATTGTATAACATTCACCAAACTAGGCAAATGGATCAGTTTGGTTGTAATTAGAATACCATTGTTCTTGGCATGGCTTCTCATTGCTAATTCAATTCCAGCTAGATGATTCCACCTTAAATGAGTGACGACGTCTTCTAATGTTGGATCACAAAGGAAACAAATTCTATTTGATGTCAGCAAATCTATTCTTATTGCAAGCTCTAGTAACATAATAGATTCCTATATACGCAAGGACACTCATAAGCAAATAAATAAGCACCGACAAAGTTTACCTGATCTGGAGTTCTTTTAATTGGAGGCGGCAGCTGATCATCGCCAAGCCTTAAATCATTGTTGTAACCAAATTTTCTTAGGACTGACCATGTTGTCTCTATACGGCCTTTTTCAATAAACAATGCATGAAGAAAAATAAAGCCAAGTAATGTAAGGCCATTCTCGTGGACTCCTTCAGGCAGTTTTTCTTGTACAATACTTTTTACACCCGCTATTTCTAAGGGTTGCAGTGGAGCATTAAAACATTTGACCTGTTCAGAATCAGACAACGAAAAATTGATGCTCATGCTCTATAAATCTCCACTGAATGGGAGACGAAATAGACAGTGGTAAAAAAAATGGGAAAAGGTTCATCTAGGCTTTGCCTAGACAACAACCTTAGCAATTTGGAAATTAAGTTACGACCGTCTAAGACTAAGCCGGGCCACAGGATGCCAACGCCTAGACTCGAACCCGGGTGGATGAGATATCCCACCTCATCCCCCTAGGCCTTTTGCCACCTTGTGGTTATAAGTGGTAAATTTATTGGTGCAACATATAACAATTAGAAGTGCTCAAATATACTTAAGATCGGAAACTGAAACCTGGAAATCATTCATTTCTGCATCACTAAGAACACCATCTCTATCATGATCACAGAGCATAAATATTCTCTTTAAAGCCCTGACACATCGGGGTTTCAAAGTTTGTGCCTCCTGATAGAATAGTGGGGTTGTCGGATAAAGCACAGCCTTCTGGATGTAGTAGAACACCTCTGGGATCTGAAAATAGAACAAAAAAGCATAAACCTCAACACTGCTTTTCTGTTCAACTCAGAGATGACTGCCTTGTTGGCCAATTAGGTCAAGCACCAGCGTATGAGTATTTCTGAAGCCTAAGTTTTGTTTAATCTAAATTATTAGTCATCTGTACAAACTGAAAGCAGTAGGATTTCATGCGCCCAAACCACTAGTAGAAAATTTGTGGATGAGAAAAAAAAAATCAGAGCTCCAAAACAAAGAAGAAATGATGGTACCGGTTACAAGTCACATACAGGATGCATAAATGTGTAATTCCTTGGTTCCAATTCAAAAAGTAACATACGGGATGCATAAATAGAAATAATGGCAACATAGGCAAGCATAAAGGTTATAAATCTTGCCAACCTCATAGTACAAACAAACAATAGATTTTAACACAAAAGCTCAGAGCTTTAAAAGGACAGTAAAGTGATGGGTTGCAATAGTAGGCATCTTACCTGAATATGTTTGTATGCTGAACATTCAATACAAGTTTCAATCTCTGGAAACTGTTGCATTATAGGTGACATCACCTGCTCCAGACTTGCTGCTTGTTGCTCGTCCCTTAGATCCAACTTACAACCTGCCACTATAACAGGAACTTTTACCTGTACATGTGTTTATAGATCATATTAGTTACCAAACATTTGCTAGAAAAATGGATGTTGCGACCTAAAGATGAGTAAGGGTGTTAACATATATACACCAGATTATACCAAAAATGTCTCTCTCTCTCTCTCTCTCTCTACATCTTTCATGTGCAGGTACATCTAACAGCTTCCTGCTAGAGCAAAATCAAAATGCGGGTTTTGTTGACATGGTTTCTTCTTTATTTATAAGACTCTTCAAAACTTTCCACATTAGTAAAAAGATTCCTCCTGCTTTCCTTGTCTAATATTATCAAAGAACGGTTGTTGCAAGTAATTAAGAGGTTAAAGGGTTCTTATGTATTTCTAGGTTCTAACCAAAAAGTTGTGCATGAATGGTATATATGCTTTCACTTAAAAAGGTAGGTTTAAGGAAGCTCTAAACATGCCTTATGCCTATATCGTTGTGTAACACACAAGAAAAATGTGTTTACTTTATTGCATTTATTAATAGCACAAGTGTACATATATGGCACTATGGAGCTTGAATCTAAATTTTTGGATGTAACCCTACTTCACTTCAACCTTGTATCTAATAACAAACATCATGTTCATAAAAGGTGTGAAAATGCTTGGATTATTTTCATTGCTTCCCTAGCCATCAATAATTCAAAATGATTAAGTAAAGAAATCATACCGGTGAACTTTATACTATAATGACCAAAATTTAACTTATATTGACAACAATAGCATGAATGGTCAAATTCATAACTACAACCAGAAGAATATTATTCTACGTAATGGGCATATAAAACCCAATCCGCTAAGCCTGATGATGGGTAGAGATTTCAAAAGCATAATGTTTGCCCAATGATCAATGAGTATTATGTCTATCGAAGATGTTTAATACCTCCAACCTTGAATCAAGTGTTAATAATCTTTGGTGAGTGAACTTTATAATTTGATTTTCTGTTTGTAAGATTGAAATATTGCCATGTTTGTGGTTCTATTCTATCCACAAGCATACTACTTGATAAGAAAGCATATTTTTGTCGCCGCCGCAGTCACAGAAGTCTGTGTAATGTTGTCTAAGATGGTAATCAAGCAAGCAAGAGTCTCATATAACTCTAGAACCATTGACGGAAACTATTAAATGTAGAGATAGAAACTAAAAAATCCATTCAAGTAGGTCAGATTCTTAGAAGTCCTCTCACATTTAGAAGTGTAACACACTTTATGATGAAAGACCAAGCAAATTCACACATATGAAGACAGTAGGCATACCTCTAACCGTCGAAGTTCAGGAAGCCAAAACGTACTCAACCTTTCAAGAGTAGAAGGCTGGTCACACGCATAGGTAAGGACAACTGCATCAGCTTTCTTCAGTTCATCAGTAAGTTCGTCTTTATTCTCCAAACTGGAATATAGGAGTCATCACCAAGCACGCTTAGTTGATGATTCAGAATGTTACAAATTTCTGCATACTATCAAATTTAAAGTTGTAGTGTGTTCTAAACTTTTGGTAAGATAACTGTTATAGCTTTATAAAATGTATTGGCTGTTGAATATTGAACTTGTTCTCCAAAAATTCCATAGAAAGGATGACCCATCTACCACGAGAGTTGGGGATGGAACCCTTGCTTTTGACCTTCTAGTCACAAAATCACAGCAATTACAACGTTTGCCGTGGTTGTGTTTTGTGATTCTAGTGAAATTATTTGTTCATTTTATGTAATTGGATTCACAAGAATATATGGGGTTGTTAGTTAAGTTATAACACAGGCTAGGAGGATCAGAGTGCACACTCGTGTAAGCTAACTAAGACCTGGAATTGTTGGATGGCTTGATATGGTGATGGTTCACTAGACTTCAGAGGGTGATAGGCTACCCACTGAGGGTGATTGGCGGAGAGGCTGGTGGTCGGCTAATAGGTTACCAGTTGATGGTGATCGGCTGCTAGGCTACCAGTTGATGGATGATCAATTACTCGTTGATGGTTGATCAGCTGATAGGCTAGCAGTTGATAGCTGATCGATTATCGGCTGATGGGTGACGGACCTATGGTTGACTGGTCTATGCTAAATTTTGGCAACTACTCTTTTTTAACTGCACAATCCTTATTTCCAGCAATCATTTTCATTTAATAGAGAGAGTTGTTCTCTGCATTAATATAAGATCAGTTAGATTCTCTAAGTTTAAAAAGGAACCATTTCTGCCAAAATTGGCACTGAAAATTAGAGATTCTCCTCAAGTGAATTTCGTGATAGCCAAACAAATTTGGGTCAAAATAACACTTAAGAAAAGCCAACTCTCACGTGTTGAGTAGTTTTATCAAGTTCTTCACTCATGATCTCTCAGTTCTCCCTAGAAATCTCCCCTTTACAGTTTGCCATCAAGAAGCCCAAATGCATCTCTTCTTGGATTGAAAATAAGAGGTATTATTCAATAGCGGAATACCTGGAAGATGTATCAATGACTGTAATAGGGACACGGTCAGGGTACATCTCCTCCGGCAACTCGGTAGGAGGCAGCACCGAAGGAACAACTTCTGGAAAATCCTCCTTAGCAGCAGTGACGATCAAGCTGGACTTACCGGTGCCATGGTCACCGGCAACAACGATCCGAATGCTGGTGGTGGACTTAAACTTGGCAGTAGAACCACCTTCCCACATTGACCCAATCAAATCAAAGTCCTACCGGAACCACCAAAATCCTTGTATAAAAAATGGCTGTGCTTGGAGAGAAATACTAAACAAGTGTGTGTTGGGTAGCTTACAACAGCGTTGACTAATTCCCGCAGCGAATGAGCTCACGAGCACATGACTTATTCGCACAGGTGGATATGGTGGCGTTGACCCCGCCAAAAAAAAAAGATGTTTCGATTTTGTTCAAAACCCTAACACTCCTCTCCTCTCCTCTCTTCCAGGCTCTGTTCAAAACCCTAGCCACCTTCACCCCTGCACCGTGGCTGCAACCGACGACCTTCTTTCCGGCGACCGGCGAGCAACAATCTCCTTCCTCATCGGCGCCTCCCTCTTTTGCCGGCGACCTCTGCATTTCTTTCCTGATATTGATTTCTGCTTCTTCTTTTTTTCCGATTTCTGTTCTTTGTTCATCTCCTCATCTGGTGTTTGATTGGCCATCTACTGTAATATGTTTGGATTTCTCTTGGATTCTTTTTCTATTTCTCATCCATTTGGGACATCTAAGAGTGATGTTGGTTTGAATCCTTTCTGCAGCATCAAAATGCAATTCTTCAAATTAGAATCACAAAACACAATTGATAAGGTTGTTTGTGTTGGGTAGTGGAAGGTGACGAGGTGCGTGAAAGATTTCGGTACATGCATGTGTATTTGCCTTATTTTGGTTGTACGAGGAGGGTGTTTGGGATTTAGTTTTAAAACTGGTTATTTACTGCTTGGTTTCTTCAAGAAGTCTAAGTAAATTGATAAGGTTATTTGTGTAATCTAAAAGTGCTTTTAAAACCCCGTTTTGATAATGAATGAAATGGAGTTTTCAAGAAGTCATAAATTATGACTTATTGACTTATTGCTACAAACGCTTCTCAAAAAGTTGATAAGCTAAGCCAAACACTATAACTTATCGACTTATTGCTACAAACCCTTCTCAAAAAGTTGATAAGCAAATTCAAACACTTTTTTAAAAACTCCTTATCCTACCGCTATAAGTCAATAAGCACTTTTACTCAAAAGCACTTTTGAACCTCAAAAAACGATCCCAAACATATGTGTAGATTTTATGGGCGTAAATTGATGATAAATTGGGATCGATAGATAAGGCCATGCGTACCGGTTACCTGCGATGGGCGAGCTCGTGGCCGACGGACTGGCAAGCTCTGACGGGCTCAAACGGTATGCCCACACCGATGAGGCCCAACTTCATATCTCTCTCTTATCCTTTCTCTCTATCTCTCTCTACACTCTACTGTCTCTCTCTTTCGTTTTTATTAAAAAAAATATGTATTTGGTATTTGATTTGGTGGGTTCGGGTACTTAACAGAGAGGGCTCCAGAAGGCTTATTGTGACTTTTATGGAAAAGTTGATGTGATGCAGATGTAGCAGTGGGCTCTGGTACTCATGGGCCTAATGAAATTAGAGCATCTATGAAAAAGAAAAAGATCGCTTTTACATATATTCTATTTTAGAGTACATATAATTTGATGGATAGATGCGTTGTACCGAGCGCAAAGGCCTCGTCTTGGCTTTGGGTTGATCGTGTAAGATCGGCAACACCACCCCGCCTTAATCGGCTTGGTGGTGTTCTGCTTCCCTATGCCAAGCAGCAACAACACCCAACCCCGCCCCTCCCCCATCCCCTTTCTCTCTCTTCTTTGTCTTTTTATTTTCTTTATTAATTATTTAATAAAACAAAAGTATGGTAAGAGATTGGGTAGGTATAACTTATGTTTTTAATAATTTTAGTTATGTAGTGAAAAGCTAATGTAGCATTGGATAGTTTTGGAAATTTGGCAAGATTTATTAAACCACCCTACTTTCCTTCCCTTAAAACCTCTATTTCCTTCTAAAAAGAGACTTGAAAACAGAACATTAGAATATCATTATGGTTGACGAGACCACTCGACACTTGTAACCAACAAAGCTCGAGCTGCACAACTCAAAAAAGCAACCAATTACCAAAGGTTCGGAGTAAGACCAATTTGCATTTTGGATAGGGCAACGACAGGTCAGGCCGAACCAGTTCATATCCAGCACAGTCGATCAATCCTTAACCAGTTACTGACCAGATCCGGTGCCAAGACCAGTACACTACAAACCATGCTCAGAGGATGCAGTTGCACATCATATCGTAGTACAAAATAAATGAACATGGATTACAAAACTGTGCGAGATTCCCAAATTTCATAACGAGACTACAAATCTAGCGTTGAACAATATCAGGGACCAAACAACTAAAAGGATCATTATATCGATGGTGAGTATTTTGTGCCAATAAATTCAAGGGTATGAGTCGAAGATAACATATATAATTCGACCATGCAATTTTAATTATTGCAGGCCAATGCGGCATATGGGATTGCTCTTGATGAGACCAAGGTCCACCTGCGAATAACAAAAACATAATCAAACGACATTTTGATCGTTATAAATGTTCGTAAAATGGATATAAATGCGTTGATTCCGTACCTTGTGCCCAAACAGATCTCTGATGTTATCAATGCCGTAGAGTATCATAGTTGGCCTGTTTAAAAACACAAAGGATATATATTGTAATCCACATCAACCATTGTTAACTGTATTTATCATTAGTAATCAACACAAAATTAAATGAGGTTTCATTTGCCCTTTCAAATGTGGGGGTGGTATGTGGGATCCACATGGGTATGCTACATACTCCCTCCACTCCAAAATAAGTGTTCACAATATCATTTTCATTTCTTCCAGAAGAACTTACGTTTTTCATCCGAGTGGTTTGTTGAAAATTTCTATTTTCGTCCCCATGGTTTCAAAATTTCGGTTTACTTCCCCATGGATTATAATTCATTATTGTTTTCGTCCTTATGATTTAAACTTGATTGCCTTTTTCATCTCAAACCATAGTGAAAATTAAAAATTCAAAAAACCACAGGGACGAAATTTGCAACTTTTCACAAACCACGGGGACCAAAACGTAATTTACTAGTTCCAAAAGTGACCATTTCAAAAGTAAGTTCATATTTTCCAATTTCACCATCACTTATGAAATGAAAAACTTCGTTACTCCCTCTATTAATAAGAGGACGATTGTAGTTTAGTTAATTAAAAGGTGTAATAATTATAAAGTGGTAGTCTCTAGCAGAGCGTGTATATATAGTGCACAACGGTAGCGTCAGTATATATAATATATATCGGGGTGGAAAATGGGCAAACCACCCTAATTTGTGCAAACCGTCGATTTCATTAGTTAAATTAATGAAGTTGTTTCATGAAATTGTTTAATATGATGAAACTGCTTCCTATATTTGTGTTCTTTATGTAAATAAAAAATAGTTTCATCAAAATGAGAAAATACATGAAACAAATTCAGTTCTACATAAAAAACACAAATATGTAACAATTTCATGAAAAAGAAAATTATATGAAACAATTTCATCAAATTAAACAACTTCATGAAACAATTTCATTAAACTAACCAATGAAATCGATGATTTGCACGGTTTGCACAAATTAGAGTGGTTAGTATTTGATCTTTCCCCTGTATATATAGTGTATATGTTGTGTTCATGTATCATGGTCTAGTGATTATAATTGTGTATATACAATATTTTGAATTTTATTTATTTACCGCCTTGAGCTTACACCTCGGACTGATACCTAAGCGGAAAATGCCCCAAGGCTCGTTTCAGTTCTTTAAAACCTTGCTAAAGATGTGTTCCTTTTTCATTGTGACCATTTATTTTTGGGTGGATGGAGTATAAAATATCGGGATGCTACTAAGGTTCCAGTTATAAGGTAATCAAAACCCTTCATACTAGTTTCCCGTTTGTAGAATCTGCATATATATAGAGGGAGGTTCACACGAGAAGCATGCCAATTTAGCGAGGAGCAATCTCAACCACACATCTTCGGTTACGGTGAACGTGATCACGGAGGATTGACGCGATTCATGGGAGGGTAGAGATTATTAAAGGGGGGGACCACGGTCAAAGCCGCCTTTATTGACCGGATGAGTGGCTGAGATTGCTCCTCACGTTTTCTTAAAAAGTTATGTTTCTCATTTGAACCTTTCTCAATATATATATTGAAGTGAGTAAAAAGCTCACTTGAATTACGAACATATTGTTTACACGTACCGTTCCAAAGAAAGGCCCCATGCAATAACTCTAACATCCTCGGGGAGTCCCATAGGAAGCAACATTTCAGGTCTGAACATCCCAGAATTTCCTACTTCAACCCATTTTTTAAAGCCTTCATGATAACTGCCACAACAGATGATACGTATGTTAGGTCATTTTCTAGACATCGTTGGTGTTCTTAATCAAAGACAACGATATATTACCCAAATATTTCCATACTGGGTTCAGTGTACGGATTGTAGGCAGGCTTGAAACGCAACTTGGACATTCCTGGAACAAAAGATGACGCAAAGAAATAAAATGCAACAAACATTACATGCTTCTCTGAAGTCATAGATGACATTTTGCATGGTTCACACAACTCAATACCTAACGAAGAAATATTACATATTGGAAATGGTTTGGATACATAAACTTCAATTGATTTGAAAAGAAAAGATTGAACCCAATTATAGAAACCAAGAATACGGATTTCACTGATATGGTTGTCCCCTCATGTTAAGTCTTGGGGGGAGTATGGTTTGCAGAATGGAATATGATGAAATTGGAATCCATTGAAGAAATTTGACTTTGAAGAACTGGAATGGAATTTGACCAAGCATTTGGTTGGTAGGAATTCAATTCCTTCACTTAAGCAAGTGATGAATTCCTTAAATTGTGGAATTCAAGGATTCCATCAAGTTCATCCTGCAAACCGAACATTACTAAGGAATTTGTCATTCCAATTCCATCAAATTTCTTTGAATTCCGGAAAGTAGCCCCTTTCTCTAAAGGGGCTTACGCACCCCACGACTTTCTTATGTTATGGCGAAGACTGAATTTAGCCAAACCAAACGGCCTCTTAGGAGGATTTTGGTTTGCAGAATGGAATTTGATGTAATTGGAATCCTTCGAAGGAATTTGACTTTGAAGGAATTGGAATAAATTTTGATTTTTGACCAACCAATTCCTTCAATTAAGCCAAGAAACAATGAATTCCTTAAATTGTGGAATTCAAAGGACTTCATCAAGTCCATTCCGAGCCAAACATCACTAACAAATTTGGTCAAAAGAATTTGTCATCCCAATTCCTCTGAATCATGTGAACCAAACAGCCCCTTAGCTTCACCCGTTATAAAGGAACTAAAGAATAGCATGTTCATATTTGAGAGAGATTTATATATTACCCAAACGTGAGAAGAAGTCATACAGCACACCCTGCAGGTCCCCAAGTGTGAGTCCACGATCACATATAAGCCCTGAAACCAGAAGTAGAAGCCATATCATATTGATGAGTCATCCCTACAAGAGCTCAGGATAGAGAATATGCAATTTCTAACATCCAATATCTGCGAGCCTTAGGATGCATTAGAAATCAGGACTAGGCTATTTGAATATCAAATGTACACTTGACACACTTCAAGTTTTGAGAAAGACAATCAAATCAAGGGTGAATCATGGCAAAAGTTAACTCGAAATAATGGATCTATATGGTGAATCATGCCAAAAGTTGTTGAAACAAAAATGAAATGTTTTGACGAATGGATCTGTGCGGTGAAGCATGCCAAAAGTAAACTCGAAATAATTCTAATGGAAGTTCAACTTCACAACTCACTATGACGACATAGCAAAATTGAAAATTTAACTTTTTAATCAAGTAATTTCTGAGAGTTGCTTTAAATATGAAGTCTATACAAGATCAAGCTTCCCAAACTGGACAACTGGAGGTTTTTTCCAATGGGATTTGTTTCTCATACATTAGTTATGTCCAAACAGATACATCTTCTGCATTGAGTTCATCTTATCCATTGCCAAGAATAACAAATGCTTGTAGAAAATCCGACTTACATTTTCATTAAACAGTAACAACATTTTTCCATACAAGCGTAAAAATGACGTTCATCTAGATTCTAGAGAGCATTAACTATTTGATCAATCAATTTTAGGAAGTATTTCAAAGCAACCTAATAGCTTTTCTATTCATTCATTGTGAGAAAGCTTATCCTCAAGCCACAATTTGAAAACATTAACGGTTCGTAGATAAGTACATTGCTTTTGTTAGCTACTCTTACGATGTAATTCAGAAAAAAACACAAGCTAAAAACAATATGTGGGTTGCAAAGACAGGAGATGATTCATGACTTGACAACCATGACAGGGAATTGTGTACCCCAATGGCCTGCCATTCATGCTAGTAAAACGTTCCCCTTCACTGATTCGACTCTATCTTCCTATGATACTTTCTAGCTTAACACAACACTCATCAGCCATCATATGACCAGATTAACAGAATCCCAGTGACTTTCTAGCTTAACACAAAACATAGGTGGTGTTTGACTGGTTGCCTGAAATTACTTGGATGTGGATTTGATACCTGACTTTCGACCTCTTGAATTGCATTATCGTAAGAAAAAGAGAAAATCATTCAAAAACGTGTGACTCAGAATGAACCTTTCTCAGTGGAAGAAAGGAATAGCGATTGATTCCCACGGAGCATCCAGGAAAAGGCAGTAGAGTGGAAAAGAAATGGCTATCATCCCTTTTTATGAAGAAAAAATTTGTTGTTTGGATATCATTCCAAATAATGGTGTTTGATTTGTTAATCTTTAAATATAAGAATGTAGTGAAAACCACATTTATTGAAATGATAACAATATATTAATAATAACAAATACTTTTAATTGTTAATAATATTATGGACAACAATAATGATAAAAAGGGTTTACTTCATAAAAGTGTATCCAACTTGTCACGAAAAGTTATTGTATGTACTCTACTTTAAAACATGACATTTTAATGTATCCAGTAACCTGTACAACAAATAACCGGTAAATTTTATATTTTTTTATTTTTTAAAAAATACACATCACTAAACAAAAATTCAAAACCCAGATCATGATGAAGATGATGAACATGAAGCTGGTGAATGTGATGACGATGAAAATGATCCCAGATCCCTGATGAACAAGAACAAAACTCAGATTTGGTCCTTAATCAAAACCAAGAATGAATAAAATGAAATGAAAAAGATGAACAAATCCAGATTTGGTCCTTAATGTTTATCTCCATCACCAAGAACAAAGCCCTAACAAACCCAGATGAAAACCCTAACAATCTGAACCTGGGGAGAACGATTTGGGGGTTTTGGGTTAGAAACCTAAATCTCATATGAAGATGAAGATGAAAACCCTAGAAGATGAAAAGAGCGAAAATCGGACCTTCAAACATCGAGATGTAGAGAGAGGAAATCAGATTTTGTGTTTGCTTCGATCTGGAAATCGAAACCCTCTAGAAATCTCGAACTCAATGGTAACGACGACCGGTGACGGTGGTAACGGAGGCCGACGGTGGTAGTGACGGAGGCCGATGAGACGCCGGTGAGACGTCGATGAGACGCTGGCAGCGATGAGGTCTTCTTCTTCCTTCGGGTCGACGTGAAGAAGTAGATTTGGTGGTGGTGAAGTAGATTTGTCGCGCGTGAAGAAGAAGATTTGGTGGTGGTCGAGAAGTTGATTTGGGGTTAGGGTTTGGTTTGGGTTTTCTGGAAATCGCACTTGAAGAAGAAGAAGCATATTGGTTTTTTTTAATTTTGTTTTTTTCTATTCATTTGTAATTATTTTAAAACACAAATATACATGTCAGCATCCACATTAGCAGCCACGTCATCAAAATCGGTGCCACGTCAGCGGGTAACCTGCTATAACAGGTTGGATACATACAATAATCAGTTTTGAAACTTCTGATACGCTAAAAGGTAAAAACCAAAGTAGAGTACATACAATAACTTTTCGTGACAAGTTGGATACACTTTTATGAAGTAAACCCTAATAAAAATATGTATTTACTAATAGTATTACTGATAATAGATAGTATTGTTGATCATAATAGTAGTAATAGTATTATTACTACTACCTTACTACCACTAACAACAACAACAACAATAAAAGCGGTAAATAAATTAAAAATTGACACTCAAATTCGGGAATGAGTGTGAAACTCATCCCCCTCCTTGGGTTTGAGTGAAACCTAAGAATTTGGGGATCATTCCAATTTTTTTAAATCCATACCAACAAACCACACAGCTCTACTTTACCATTCCATTCCATCATTCTAAAAATCCACCAACCAAACACCACCCTAAAGGCCTAAAGTGGGTGAAAGGATCAAAATCAGATATTGACTATAGCCTTGTGCACTCACTCTCCAACAAGAAAGCTTTTTGTCACACATTAACTATATATAGCATTTAGAATCTAACTTATAAGCATCATAATTTTGTTACTGCCACAACCCGAGATACAACTTTGAGACCTTTTCATGCTACTGTGTTAAAATACAATAATCCAAGAGTATCCAATTTGACTTCTGTAGGTGTTCATTCTAATCTATGCCATAGAGCAGAAGGGAACATTAAATCCCATTCAAGGGCAAGTAGAATACAACAGGAGCTGTGTGCATGTGCAAAACCTAGCCAAATAGTAGGGATTTCATTGTATACAGAAATAGGCAGAGACAAAAATACCTTCTATTTGATGAAATTCTGCAAGATGTGTCCGATCAACTGCTTCATTTCTGAAAACCCGATCAACAGAATAGTACTTTTTGGCTTCAAAAGGTTTCTGTAAAGTATTTTGGTTGATAGATTCATATGCAGTCAAAAAAATTGTCCTTCAACGCCAAAACAAATCACATAAAGAACATAGAAAACAGGAAACCAGCATACAGGTTTAATCCATTTTTTCTTTTTGCTCTTTTTATTAATAAAAAATTTTGTTACGCAAAGCAAGACTTTGTTAAAACTTAAAATATGTAGAAACTTAAGGAAGAAATGAAAAATAAAACCTTTGCAAGTGCGTATAACATCCTCGAGGAGACAGCAGTTGTATGAGTTCGTAACAAGTTTTTATTTGCTTCCTCTCTTTTCCAGTCATATCCATACCTACAGAGGAAATGTTGCTATTTAGTTAGAAAGAAATCATCGTAAAAAAAGTAAAGATGTATCGATAACAAATTCTATATTATGGCATACCCTCTCGAACCGTGACCTCCAGACTCGTGAATCTGCTTCACCCTCTCAACATAATCTTCAGGAAGCGTCTTTGTGGTAGAAGGTTCTACATATGTCATTGCCATATCATCCATTAGCTAAAAATCAGATGTAAACACAGAAGGTACAACACTAAAGTTTAAACATACCTCGTAAAAAGAATGTATCATGTGAATCACGGGCAGGGTGTTGTTGCGGTTGGAAGAGTGCATCAAAGTTCCAGAAGCTGTATTGGTGAAGTGGAGAAATAGACAGCTGATTATAACAATCACTATACTAGAAGTATTACAACGAACAATGACTCAGAATGCCCTTGAGAAAAAGAAGATAGGATAAACGAAGAAAAAGACAACTTTCTGGAATACATGGTAAACCCTGGAGCAATGTTATGGTGGCCCGAGAAACAAATGATTCTTGAACCTTGTATAAGATGTATCATGTCAATGCACAAAACTGGATTACAACCAATCACCAGATTCTTGTGCATCAATATGAATCATAACTTCTTGATGTAAGAACATTGACTAATTATGGCCATTTGAGGTTGTACATAATCGAGCTGCAGATATGAAGGGAGAGATGTAGCTACCTGCTCTCCACATAATTGTTGGTTGGCATCTCTTCAAATCTGCAATCAAACAAACAGGTATTACATATTCTAGCATCTCTTACAATCATGCCAGTTAGAAAACAGAGAGTTTATATTACCCCATCTGAAGGAAAATCATCTGCATTTGTCGCCGTACCTGCAATAACTTAATATTCAGAGACTGAAATCTACTTTAGATGAACAATTGCTCATTTTTTTACTCATTTTTTATGGAAGAGTCTAGCCTCTCGAATAGCTAGCTACTCTCCTCTTTCTCTGAAGTCAAAGCATTTGGCACTTATTCCTAATTTGTATTCGCTTCATCAATTCACTCGGTGCATAACAAACTAGATGTAACCAAAATTAATACTTTGGCAAGAATTAAATGTCTCAATGCAATGACCATGTTTCAGCACCAAGCCACCAACAAGTTATTCTGTTTCATTCTCTTAATTAACAACCTCATAAATCGTCTTTTACCAGTTGGTAGCTGATTGAAGTATAAAAACGCACAAAACCTCACCCAAGAAACAAACAGAAGAGAAATAACAAGAAAAACCTGATGCATGCCATCCTCGCTTAAATCCATCTTATGTTTTAGGGAGGTACATCTAATTTTAGCATCTACTTAATTACAAGTTACATCACTATCAGATTATCAATCATTGAAACCACACTTCTCGTTATTATACGAAATGATCACAACAAGATAAGATCATTGAAACATCAAAGAAAACAGAAAAAGAAGAACGGAAATCTTGCCTTGAGCAATGGATGGAGATAACCTCCTTCAGAAGGCAAACCTTTTGCACTGAAATTATACTCTTTAAACTGCAAATCCTTCCAGTCACCCCTTGCAAACAAAAATAAATGCAAATATCAAATTTCGAGCATCTGAATTTCCACCAATGAGAAGCAAAATGTCGATATCTGACCAAAAATTACAACAAAGCGTAACATTGCAAACACAGATATTTCCATGAGAAAGTATAGCATAAAAGGTCAAGGTCCTCAAGTGAGGCCTTAACAAACAGACAGAACATATGAACCGACAGTAATCATGGAGCAGGTGGGTAGAGTTTGAAGGCTGTAAGATGAGAGATCTGAAAATAGAGAAGAGCCTCAGGTATTACCTAAATACTACTAAAGTCGGTGTTTTTTTATAATTCAATGAAAAAACCAAAGCAAAAGGCAACTACTTATTTCAGATTTATTACTTCTTAATATCCCGACTTAGAATTACTAGAATACAATAATCCTTGATCATCATCTTTTGTTTGTAAGATACCTCTGCAAATTTTATTTGCTTTATAATCAACAAGAGAAGATGTATCTATAGGGCTTTTGAATACCTTTGCAGATTTTCTCGGGTTAAATCAGTAGCAGGCTTCCTTCTTTTTGGGGCATAATTAGGACCTTTTCTGACAGAGTAACCTTTCCATATCCTGTCAAAAGTATAGAGACATCCAAATGACATACAGATGCAAGCATATGATTAAGATGTAAAATGAAAGATGATGTACCGTGACAAAGTAGGTCAAATATATAACTGACGAGTGCACAACAATGAAGATAAAGTTGGTAAACAGACACCCATATTAACTTGATGGATAACCAAAAGCATCAAAATAGAATGTCATGAATGAAATATTACTGTGGAGAAATAAGTTTTCTTCTCTTCAGAGCATCAATATCCTCTTGGTTAAGAGCCTGAAATAAATTATACCAATGGTCAAGCATAGCACAGTGTTTTTATCATCCACAAGTTGATACGAAGATCAACATATTTAGCTGTCTACTAAGCAAGCGTTACAAAACTAGTCAAGTACTTTGGTTGGTTTTATAGTAACTTATTCTGTTATCTACAATTTCTAACAACAGCTAAACAAATTCAAAGTTCCGTTTTCGCAGCAACAAAAAAAATAAAAACCACAGTAATGCCGACAAGGTATGACGTAGCAATCAGCAAGGTGAATCTTTAAAACATCTGCAAGTAGAGATGTTAAATGAGAAGTGAGGTTGAAAGTGCGGTGAGTATACATGTGCTTCACAATTTTTGAGAGGACACGGCAGAATATTATTTGAATATTTTATACAAATGGGACTATGCACATGATAGAACACGTTAAAACACAATGTAGTTCATGTTCAAACAAAACAATAAGTTGCCTGCTTGTCCTAATACTTTGGCCAACAAAAATATATACAGTTTTTAAAAAATCTAATTATCATGTATTGGGCAAGCACAAGTAATAAATCACACAAGCTCTATGCCTATAGATAATAATAGATATGCATTACCATACACTTATTTCTATAATCATAAAAGGAGAAGCCATGAACATGAAAATCACTATCATTACCCAGGTCTATTGTAGTGAAACAAAAACATGTTCCGAGGTTGATGTTTCCATGCTTCATAGTATCAACAAGAAGTTTTTATTTTGTTTATAGTAAATAATTAACTACTACCACACTCCTTTCTCATCACAACTTATAAAGCCTTGAAGCACCAGCATCTACAATTTATTGACCAAGTTTCATTGGCTAAGTATCTCAAAGACAAACAAAATGAGATATAATACTTATCTAGTATGCAGAAGTACAAAAACTTTGGACAAGTAGGATTATCCTTGGCGCATTTTTAAACATAAGAATTGTGTATCATACTATCATATTAATAATTCCAACATCTTCAAGCGAACTCAAGATGAAATGAAATGGCAGGATCCTTCTTTGATGTGACAGTTTGTAGAGGTCGTTGTATAGTATATATATGTCCTACACTTGAAGATGTAATAATCGTAACCACCATGAAAAATGATGTCTTAGTCTCTTGGATTAGAAAGATATTTCATTCTGGACGATGACTGATGATTTATTATCCAAATAAAAATAAGAACTGGGTAAGTTCATGCACCTCTCCATCATTTATCCTTACGAGCATAGCCTTCACATTATCATCGACATGCGCAACCTAGATCAAGTCAGATATAATGAAAGTTTAGTTTTCACACAACAAAAGAACAAGCTCACCACCATACATGAAACTAGCATTAGTTAAGCAGATGTGTGTGCATAACACCGATTAGCACATTAAAAATTAACAATATGAACAAAAATAGCAATAGAGAGCAGATATATTAGCATGTGCATCATATTCTTTACTACACCACAACAAAAGTAGCACAATTAAATCCTATAAAAAAGCATAAACAAAAAACTTCCACCACATGTAAGCTCAAGAAACTGAGGAGATCAGAAAATCCCAAAAATCAATTCAGATATTATCTTGATAAGTTGTTCAGAAGGAATCAGGGAATAGTCACTAGTCGGGGAAATGTAAGGGAACTTGATGACTTTTTGAATATGATAATACAAGGTTTCAAATAGGATCAAAGTGCTGGTGAAAAAAGCAATAAGAAGATGAAAATAGGCAAAGCTTTAGGGGCAGACAGCATTCTTATAGAGGTTTTCAATGCTGTTACAGAGATAGATCATAGTATGGCTCACTCAATATGAGAAGGCAAGCGCATTGATGAAAATTGTAAGAAATTGAGGTATCAAAGGTGAGGATGGAGCATTGTAGGAGAAACCTGTTGCTTAGCTAAAGACCAAGCATAAGTATCTCATCTCAGAGTGCAAGTGGTTAATTTTAGAACTTCACTTGACAATGGCTTGAAAGATTTTATACTTTTTGGCTGAGCCGCCAAACTTGAAACCATTGCGACTAAACCAAAGAAAATCGTTAAACCAAAAATGGCAGGTGACTTATTGAAAAAACAATAGTGTTATATAATGTATATATGGCTGGCTGAAGTTTTGGATAGCGAAGGTGTAGCTTATTGGTTGTATTACTTGCTAACTTATTTGAGTCACCAACAAATGAAGGTTAGCATTTCTCATGTTCATATAGAAAGTTGTGCCCAAGACCATAAACTCAATAATAAATTTGTTCCAAGTGAAGAGAAAGGCAAGCACATCAATAGAAAATTTAAGACATGAACATTTGAAAATTGTTTATGATTATTTATAGAAAAGTTTGCACCTACTGATTTAATAATAAAAAAAAATGAAGAAGAAACTCAGATAAATAGGCTCTCTAAGAAAGACGACATTACATATAAAAAATTCGACATTACAAGTTCAAGCTTCCAATATCAAGCAAGCAAGGAAGAATTTCAGAGGCTGAATTATATTCATAAATAACTGACAACGTCAAATATACAATCACCCTTGGCATTACTAAGTTAACTTTACCTTTCTAGAAACTTGTGACTTCCCCATCTCCACCCATTTATTTTTTATGGCTTGCTGGCAACCTATTTTGAAAACCGAGTCTCCCAACTTCTTCTGCATCAGAAACATCAATATATTGAGTATATCTTCCAACAAGCAACAATTAGTTCTCAAGCACCAAGACTAGACATGTAATGAAAGATCGTATGCTAATAAAATTGACATGTAAAATAGCTAGGACAGATTAACTTCCAGCAACCTGTAGGCACCATTTCCAGAAATTCACTGCCTTTTAAGCTGCATAAAGCAGCAGGCCCAGTAAAGAGAAAAAAAAGGGGGGGNTTAAAACATATTGGAATTAACTTTCATATGCTTCCAGGGATAACGAGAAAGTCCACGTCCACTCAAAGATGTTAGAAACACATAATATTAGATAAATTGATAGACCAACAAAATGTAATCACCGTGAATCATGTGAATTATGAAGGTACAGTTTAGAGTGCAATGAACTTGATAGAAGATGTTATACTCTTTTAACAATGTACTATTTTGAAGTTATTATTCCATCTTGTAGGTAGAGGATTGGTTTGTTTTACCTGCAGTTCTACGCGTGAGATACCCTCCTGTGGGATAGCCATGAATAGTTGGAATTCCGGAGATCCGTTGGCAGCATAAGTTTTGCCTTCAGCAGTTAGTTGCCATCTCTCCTTCTTAATATCCTATAGGCAAAAGCAATTTCTGGTTTTATACGAAAATTTAAACCAAATTCATATATCCATCCAAAAAAGAATTAGAAGATAAAATAAATATTAAAGGTGGAGAAGAATAAAAAGAAGTGCAAGATATCTACAATTTATAGTGATTAACAAAGCCAAAAAGTCATTGCTCAGTTATCTCTTTAACCTATAAACATCATGACATATACACGAATAAACCACATACATGATAACTTAGATCAATAGACATTATATTATTATTTGTTGATGCGGCACGAAAAATACAAATTGTTGGGGAATTAAGATGTTATGGAGAGCTTTTAAGAAATCACCAAGCTCATAAGTTCCTGTCAAAATCAGCTAAATACACATCCTTGCCTCTCAATGCTTGTTCTGCAGCAAGGGGTCAATTTTACTGGAAAGCCCCATATCTTTTAGCAATGAAACCACATCATCCTTTTCAGACTCTGCCTTTTTTCTCTCTTTTCCAGAGGTTCATAGAGCTTTTGCCTCTATTGTTTAGCACCAGTCCAAAGTCTATGTTTCCCTAGCTAAGTATTTGTGTAGGTCCTTTTCCACCAATCAGGCAGTTGACATGATTAAATTGAAGTATGTTAATGTATAACAAAACATGAAAATGCTCTTATACTTTGGAACAGAGAGGTGGTTATTATTTCTTTATAAGGGTACCAAACTTAGTCATCTCAATTTTCACTTTGCTGTTCTGTTCCCTGGTTTATCACTATCTCTGGCTAAAAAGGCACCAGTCCAAATAAGCATATTAACAGAGCAAACTTTAGTCCTTCTGGCCATGCGAGGCCTAAAAATTTATTGCACTTTCAAATGAGACATGTGGCAACCAGGTCCAAGCTAGAGGTGCACCAAAGTCAACAGCGAAGGACCAACCAAGCCCAATAGGACTTTTAAGTTCTGTCCGTCCTGGAAAAGTCCAAATATTTTCCAAAGATCCGTGAGGCCCAGAGCTATTACCAGTTAAAGACCAGTCTTTAGAGGTTGAAGAGCGGGTTTTATTTACAATTAGGGCCCGGACCCAATTGTCATATACCCATATGTAGGACCAGGCCTGGTCCTAACGGCTATGTTGTTTTTTCTTCACTAAAGCATATACCATTGAACAAGAACAAAATGAAGTACTAAGTCTCCTCAATATCGATGATTGGCTGGATACTCCCAAATACGCAAATTATTCATATGGAGTAGCTAACTGCTGCAGGGGGGTGTAGAGACATAGAGGTAGGATGGGCAAGGGAATAGAGCAACAAATGGGGCAACAATGTACTAGGATAGATAGAAAGGGAGTGCCTTGCCAGTAACTACGAGTGCGCTTTGTGCGTGATTGCTAGCTTGGACCTACAGTTAGGATGAACTTGCTTGTTAGATTCTTATATCATTATATGGTTTTACTGCCTACATTTTACATGTGCTTGCATTCAAAATTTTGAATCATATCACATAGTCCTTGCTCTTCCAGGATTTCTAAATTTCTTACGAATTCCTGTAACTTTTTACTCATGTCGGGTTGAGGCCAACCAAAGGTATGCAACTATGCATACATCTACCCCCTCAAACCCAATTTTTGAGTTACATATTCCCAGACTCATCCAAATCCCAAGAAGAAAAGAATATTGTAAACGTAATCAAATTATAAAGTACTCTACAATTTCTATACATTTTGTAAATTTCTTCTCTTACACCTTTTGTTTCACTTGGTCCGTTATACTACGAAAGTTGAGACCTTAACAATAAAATGCATTATGGTTGCGGAATCAATCTTAAACATTAAATTGCTAGCCCCAAATTATCACAAAAGAAGGTATTACTACACATTAACCCAAGATGTTAGCCAAGATTAATAAACACTATCTTAAGTTGAAACTAAAAACTAGGGATAACTGAATAGGATATCGTAATCAAAACCGATTCTTATGTGCACTTCTAGGTTCAATTAAGCTAATCCCTTGGTCAATCCTCACTTCACTATCACAGTAGAGTTCAGCACAAATTTAAAAATCTATAACATTGTGCATCAGTACAGGCGAGGAATAACGATTGAATTATGTCTACAGAAATCGACGAATTCAACTATACCATAACCTTCATTTTTCATCTGCAATAAATTGGACAAGAGAAAAGACCTGAGCTTCGACGAATCGAAAGCCATTGAGGCTCTTGATGACGTTGACAATCTCATCGTGACTGATCCCTTGTTCTACAGCAAACTCGCCTGAATCAACTATCTGTTCGTTCTTCTCCAGAAACCCCAATACTGCTTCTTCCGCCATCTGTTTTAACAACAACAACTACTACTCTAAAACTTGTTTCAAATGGAGCAATAAGTGGCCACTCCTCCCAGGTATCGTCGGCGGTCCACGGCGGAGAGGACGAACAGAGGGAGGCGGAGCTGATGGTGGTGGTGGTGAGTGCAGGATTAGCAACAAGGGTTTTTGGCTTTGTTTTCTTTTGGTGGTTTTTCTTCTGTAGAAGTTTTCTTTGAAACAGAAAGAAATGTTGGACCCAAAAAAGACTTTGGAGTTCTTGGGCTTTTTGGGCCCAATAGGTTAAGCCCAAATTTGCATGACTTATTAGAGAAATTTTATACAGGGTTTTGAACTTTTGATTAAAAATTAAAAAAAAAAAAGATTAAAAGATAAGTTTAATAGTGATTTGTTTACTTTGATTAAGGGTTCTTTATCAGACGTTTACTTGAGTAATCGTTTATTAGTTAAGTTATCGCTTATCAATGAATATGATAATGATTAAAAATCTTACCCGATAAGAGTTAAGGTAAGGATCGAGAGTTTTATTCGGCAAGTGATGGCGAAGACCCTTACCATGCAGCCCCGTTCCCGTTCGTGACATTTTTTTGGCCTTGGGTGAAATGTAAAAAATGTGCCCCCAGTAACTATGAAATTATTTTCTTATTGTTTTTATCATAAAAAAATAACATTGTATTTAAGAAATACTAATAAATTATATGACACAGCTTTCCTTGGTATTCCATTTTTTGTAAATGACAGTTTATTAGGCCATCCGCTATGGAAGCGGTACCGGGCCGGTACCGTCACCGGCACCGGCGGTAACA
>LUCG01147093.1:0-11150 GCA_001633085.1 Carthamus tinctorius
CACTTGATACCTTAAGTACTTATAGTCAGCATGGCCCACAAACAACGACTTCGTAGTGAAAGCGTATGGCTGGACATCAACATCTGCCCGAGTAATTTTGTTCATGAATGAACTTTTTCCGACATTTGGGTACCCACAAATCAGAATCGTTCTAGTGTTTGGGTCGATAGATGGGAGCCTAGCCATATGTTGTCTAATCTGTTCAAGATAAGCCAAACTCGGGCCAATTCGCTTTGTGACAGTACACATTCGACCAAGGGCAGCGACCTTGAGAGCTTTGCATCGATAAAGAGAGTCACCATACTTCAAGAGCTTCACGTAATCTTTAGCAATTTTCCCTATGAGGTTTCTAGCTGTGTTGATTTGACCAAGGGCAAGCNGAACTCTTCGATGATTGTGGAGAGCTTTTCATGAAAATTGGTCTGCGTGAATTTCACCTTTCGCATGTAAAACTGGCGAATGCGATTGATTGCATAGCCCTTGTGGACAACGGTAGGAGTTTGCCTCTGGGTTCGGCTGAGGATAATGTCCACAAAGTCCTTCCCAGTGGGAACCCGGGTGATTTTCTTGAAATTATACTGCACCATTTCTTGATATTTTTATGCCAAACACTGCATCCAAATAAGTCACCATATCAGTAATCTGAATACTTCCCCCAACACAATAGTGATTGATTGACAATACAATAAAGCAAAAAGAAAAAGAAAGAAATGACACATCAAACTTTTATTGATATACACACAAAATTACAGATTGAACAAAAGACTTACCCTGTGTTCCATGAGAAGATTGTGAGTTTTATGTCAAATCAATATAGCATTAACCTTTTCAAATATAAAAGCAATGGAGCTATTTCAGCAAATTTAAGAACAAAACTATTGAAATTATAGAGCTTTGTTCAACGAAATTATAATACTATGTTCTTCTAACACACGCATACTCATAAACTATTAAAAAATCCCCATAAAGTTGAATATCCAATCTTGATTTCTGAAACACTTAGGCTGTGAACTAGCTCGTATGATAAGCTCGCATTTGACTGAAAAGCTAGCTTATGAATAAATTATGTTTGTCCAAAAAAACTAGCTTATGAGTATGTAAAATGACTAAAAAGGGTATCTTTGGGGTATAATAGCTTAATATGAATAAGGGTATAATTGGAAAACGCCACAAAAAAGCTACTGAAACGCCACTCCAGTTAGCGTTTCAATAAGCGAGCTTATGGTCCATCCAGACATGTACTAGCTTATAAGCTAGCTTATTTTTGCAAAAGGCAACCTTAATCTACAAAGGTATTAGTTTACAGAAGTTGCGTGAAACGCCTAACTCTTAGCCCTGTGAGTTAAGCTGTAACTAATTGAGGTATACAGATGCTTATTAAGCAGCCATAAGCATGGATTTATTTATACTTCATTTCATAAAAGTTCTATCTTCTTCTTCTAGTAGCAAGTTCCTACTGATGCTTCATATCTTATAACCACATGAACAACTGATAAAGAAACGCAGCTTTTCAGCAACAATAACACATTAACATCGATTTCAACACAAGCATAGCTGAATCTATAAACATAAACTATAAACATAAACAACGCTAACCGCCATAGCTCAAACGAACAAACAGATATTCCAACCAAAATCAAACGAACAAGTTTGTAAATCGAAACAAGTAATCGAGATAATTAGATCAAAATACGAGTTAGATGCAACGAATCGAAGAGTTTTGAAGTGGAAATAGCAGTACCTTCAGAAGCAGAGGAATTGAAAAGGGGGGAAGGTGATTGCCCAGGGAAGGACAACACTCATAAACCCTAGAACTGGAATGGTGTTTAGGGTATAGCCTTTTATATGAGTATATGAAGTGGACTGGCCAGAAATGAGGCCCAATTGTAAGTTTTTTGGGCCACTAGTTTAGACTCATAAAGAAATAGCCATTTTACCCTATTAAATTTAAGAGCAAATTACGGATTTGGTCCCGTTGGTTTAGGGATTTTTATGGATTTGGTTCCTAAACTTTAATGATTACGGATTTGGTCTCTGTGGTTTGCAAATTTATTTGGATTAGGTCCTTGTGATTTACAAATTCTATTGGATTTGGTCCCTGTGGTTTGCAAATTCTATTGGTTTTGGTCCCTGCCTATTTGCACTACCAGGAACCAAANGAACCAAATCCGTAATTACTAAAGTTTAGGGATCAAATCCATAAAAAACCCCAAACCACAGGGACTAGATCCGTAATTTACTCTTAATCTTTTTACTTATTTTTTTTTCTATGTTTTTAAAAAATTATAAGTAGAGTAAATTATGAATTTGGTCCATGTGGTTTGCGGGTTTTTATGGATTTGGTCACTGTGGTTTGCAAATTTTTTTGAATTTGGTCCTTGTGGTTTGCAAATTCTATTGGATTTGGTCCCTGTGGTTTGCAAATTTTTTTGGATTTGGTCCCTGGTAGTGCAAATAGGCAGGGACCAAATCCAATAGAATTTNTCCAAACCACAGGGACCAAATCCGTAATTTACTCTTATAAGTAATAATTCATCAACTTGGACATAGGTTTACAAGTTAAAGAAAAAAAAAGTCTGAACATAATCTGCAAGTAATGATTCAAAACTTATGGACTTGGATAAATTTACGTATCATGTTCAGAAACTTCTTCCTTTTATCTCCTCTGCAAGTTGAGGAATGGTTACTTGCAGAGGCAGTGACGGTATTAAAAACTTACGATAGAAGTAGCTAAGAGGTTAGTTTGGTCGGGGTAAAATGGCTATTTATGTTAATTTCCGACCAAATAACTAGTATTAATTTTATTAATTAAATTTTGGGGTTGTTTATTCAAAAGCTTAGTAGGTAACGTTTATCAGTAAGAAAACAACACCCTTATTTACCTTACCGGGTTAAATTATAGTCCATCAAAACCTTGTCGTACGCAACTAGCTATTCGTGTCGGGTTGTCGGGTCGTGTCAAAAAATAGCCGGCCATAGGTAAGATTTTCGGTGCTTATCGAACTTATCGTTAAAGCGACCCATTAATTATAATCTCAACCCTTTGTGTTACAAAATTGCATCTATCACTTTTTATCATGGCTAATGTGACAACTCTTAAACACCCAGAAACTTTTTCTTAATTCATGTGAAATAGCATTTTCAAATGTACTTAAGACTACTTGGACCAACCAATGGGAAAATGTAAGTATAATAAATAAAAATTTGGATCAATAAATGCCTTTAGATTTTCCTCTTTTTTTTTTAACAAAATGCAATAAATCATATACTTCAATGCTTCATTACAACAAAAGAACCAAATACATCTAATGTTTAAACATAAAACCAAACCAAACCATACAAATTAATAAATCCCACACAAAAATAAGATCTGGGATGGTAAGATATACGCATTGTTGACAATGGATCGTTAAAGTCGCATCGTATAACTATCTATTGTAAAAAAAAATCACGTTGGCACTCTTTTTATCGATCAAAATGGTGGCAAATCATTTGATTTGCGAAGAAACGTGTAATTGCTTTACCCTGCTGAAACTTGGGTTGAAGCCGGAAGTCTGTTTAGCTCGAAAACGCCCTTGACCGTTAACTTTGACTTTCCGTCCAGCCCTTGTTGACCGCAATTTGTGTCGACCTCCTCCTCCTGGACTTGACCATCTGTTGAACTTGGCATAAAGTATTAAGCTTATGATCGGCCATTTGTCAAATATCTAAAAATATCTTCCAATACGTTGGTTTCTATGCAACGATCATGATGGGCAAATAAGTAATTTTAATAGTGGTCGACTTTTTAAACCATCGTACTTGGTTTTCTCGTTGTAAACCGATCATTATATTTGTAAAAATGTAGGAAGACGACAATTTGTAACACCAAAACTCTGTCCTCAAAAATCTCAATAACTTTCATTCTCAGGTGTCTCGTGAAAATTGCAATATTTTTTTTTAAATGGTTGCTAATAAGATAAAGTTACTATTTGCCCATTAAGATTATGTTCACTTCGTACTATATATGTTGGATTCTCCTTTTCATCATTATACAAGTAATTTGATTAAGAGGTTGTTTACTTACAACTTAATGAACTTAATGGTCTGGGTGGCTTATTCGTTCATCAAACAAGAGTGTTTCTTTATGGCTTAATCGTTAACCCATTAAGCCAAAACGGCTAAATGAAATAAGCCAGGCCCTCTTACTTGCCCTCACTAAGCCACCTCAAACAAATTAATACCAAAAATCCCTTGAAAAAAAAGTCCAACCTTTTTTATCTAGCCCTCAGACAGACGAATTTATCTAGACAGACAACTTAATCCATACAGGCTTATGGAAAAATTAAGTAAGCAACCCCTAACATTGAAGTCAAACATCACAACTTTTGTGAACAATTACTCGCATTAAGAAGAAGAAACAAAGAAAACAAGAAGCAGAGTGGCTTAACAAAGAGAAAAGAAGTCTGACCTGCAAGAACGACGGCTAAGTTGGCTTGAGCATCAGCATCGGAGTTTAAGTCCTTTGTGAACGTATAAAAGAAGAAATTTCAAAAGATTAACAACCGTAAAACAAAGAGTAAATAGAGTAGCATAAAAAGCAGTAAACGATTATAAACTAGGCAAAAAATTAATGCAAAATGATGGTACCCTTAAGACATGATTGATCTTGAAAAAGAGAAACTGATCCTTGAGTTTCTTTGCTTCTTCATACCAGCTGATAATGTTTTCATGTCTCACCCTCCATAGACCTTGGATCTGTACCAAATAAGTTTTCTTTTTAGTCCCATCACCCATGTTATCAACTTATTACACATTCCATTTGGTACCAGACATGACAGAACAAAAACTTGTGGTCCCACTTCTGGTGCAACAATTAGACTGGGACTGAACAGGACGGATAAGGGAAAAAAATGCATAATTTATATCCCACCAAAATAGGTGGAATTTTTTTTGGGGAGATGGGACAAGCTTATAAATTACTAAACTACTCATGTCAAATTTAAAACCCAAAATCCTCCATAATTCTTTCACCCGCCTAGCTCAGGAGTGGTTTTGTTGGTTTTTCATTAAGTCATGTATGGATAAAGTTGTCTATGTGGTTTATCTGTCTGTCCGTATAGATTAGGGAAGCTTTTTATTTGGGAGGGCATTTTCATAGATGGAAGGAATTTTTTTTTTAATTGCGAGGGACGGGTTTGAGCAAAACTTAGGCTTTCTGCATAAAGCTCCATAGAAGCTTACTAAATAAGCCACTTTCTATATCATTAAGCTACAACCAAACAATAACGTATAGCTGACAAAATAAAGTTGTGTGTCTCATTAAGCTGCTAACAAACAGACCCTCACTCTTGTCAATCCAGTCCTGTCTGTGTACCAAACACATCCTTAGATACAATATACCCGAATGCCATTAATGAACCAGTGCTTAGGCAGCATAGTGATATAAGGTCATCATAAGAGAGGTTTGCTTCTTTTCCACTCTTAAAGATTGAAAAACTTCACTCAGTTTGGCAAAACACCATTTCATTATAAGGATGATGGATTTTATGATATAAGAAGAAACAAAGATATGAGTGTCGATCCCATTTATTTGATATGGAAAGAAATGAAGACTTGACCCATAAAATAAAGAAAAACAAGAAAATAGCATGAGGAAACCTGCATGCAAACGAGTTTGGAATCGCCAAAAACATGTATACGTGTAAATCCTTTGCTAAGAGCATATCTCAAACCCAAAATCATAGCTCGATATTCTGCAACGTTATTAGTTGCTATACCTAAACCTTCACGCAATCTACAAAACTGCAAGAAAGTGGCTGAACAGTTAACAATCATAAGAAAAGACACAACAAAAACCCAAAAATAAAATAAAACTGTGGGGTGTATTAGTATATACCAAAGTTCCATCTACATTTCGTATCACGGCTCCCGCGCCAGATTGTCCTGGATTTCCTTTACACGCACCATCAAACTCAAGAATACAAGCACGCTGTCAATTAACGCTGAATTAATAAGGTCGCATAACAGTAAAATTACAGCAAAAGTCAAGAATGTAAGCATGGGCAGGTTCAAATGAGAACAGTAAATATTTTGAGAACCAGGGAGCCAACTATTCATGCTTTATTTATGATGATTATCATCATAGATATTCATTATGAATATCATGTTACACACCGAAGTAGAGGGTCTTTAGTATTACACTAGTTGAGGAAAGGGCAATATGGTAACATCATGTGTATCAAGCTGTGGATGGGATGGGAGGTTAGGGGTATTTAACTTTCTTTACATCGTTCGTTGCTACTTGCTAATATAAATAGAGAGTCTAGGTCTCTCGAAAGCCTGTCGATATTGTAATCATTTAGCAAATTCAAGTAATCCAACCAATTTACCATTGGTGTATTAACATATCATAATAAATATTCAAGAACGATGAAAAATGCATGATATTCATGATGAATGCTATTCAGGGTTATTCATTGTGAACAATATATAAAATAGTGACCAAAGGAGTGTTAGCCTAGTGGTAAAGGCTTGGGCACTACATAGTGGTGAACCCGAGTTCGAGCCCTGGGGGACGCATTCTGGAGGTACGGGGGCTTCGACCCCGGGTTGCATGCTTTAGCAGTCGGGCTTCGGCCCAAAAATTGCCGAGGATTAGTCTGGGCCCAATGTGGTCTGGGATACCTCTTCCAAAAAAATATATAAAATAGTGGGTTCCAAGGTTCTCAAAATATTTATGTTTCTCGTTTGAACTCTCCTCTACATCAACTTACCCCAGTTTGCGACCCCAAAACTTCCTGATATATTCTTTCGGATTCACCAATGGAAGCATGTGGATGCTACACAAAATAGATTATTATATCAAGTTAGGTTGGCAAAGATATCTTAATTAACATTTGAGGTCATAGTGCATCTTACTTGAAAAGGGCATGGGATAAGTCTTCCAAATAGCTCTTCTCTCAGATCTTTGGCTCTGATGGAATAAAGAGCATCTTTAAGCCCACGAGAGACCAAATATTCCTCGGCTTCCTTGGGCATGGCGTAACCTTTGTACACACTGACGGGAGGATCACATACCTATAAGGAAAACACACACGAAAATATCTTAAAACGTAGGAAAAATTTAATGTGTCCTTATATTGCGTGAAGGTTTGTCGTTAGAACTTCACACAATATAATGTAACATTTCAATTCACGGTTGAAGGGGACGTGAAGGTTAAAATCCTTCACACAGTATAAAATGTAACATGTTCTCGTGAAAGCTAATATTTCTCACTTGATCCCGACAATATCCACACATACAATACATACATAGAGGGAGTTTCAAATACAAACCAAATTTCAGTACGAAATCCAAATCAAATCACATTGCTTACCGTCCTAAATCAATAAGACACTAAAAACTGTCTCTTGAATCGATGTTTAAAGTTCCAAATCACACTCATAATACATATCCTCAATACAAGACTCCATTCACATAAATGTCCAAAAGAAGCATATGCATAGACATAGATATAGATATTCTTCGGCCGTGCTTGGCAAACTAGCTGATAAGCTAGCCGTTGACTAATAAGTTAGCTAGTAGCTAATAAGCTAGCTGTTGACTAAGGCTTTGTTTGGCAAACTAGCTGATAAGCTAGCTGGTAGCTGATAAGCTAGCTGTTGATTGATAAGCTTGCTAGTAGCTGATAAGCTAGCTTATGAACAAATTATGTTTGACAAAAAGAAGCTTATGAGTATGTAAAATGACCAAAAATGGTATCTTTAAATTTAATAATTAGTATTAATAAGGGTATAATTGGAAAAAGCTACAATAAGCTCCTCAAAAGCTACTCAAAGTAGCGTTTCAAAAAGCTAGCTTCTGGTGCATGTTTGGATGGACTAGCTTATAAGCTAGCTTATTTTTGTCAAACACAGCCTAATAGGTTAGCTAGTAGCTAATAAGCTAGCCTATCAATAAATTATGTTTCGCAAAAACTAGCTTATGAGTATGTAAAATGACCAAAAGATTATACCGAAGATCCAACTTGATTCTGGCAGTCAATTAAGCTGCTGTAAACACCAACAAGATCCCCTTTCCGTACAACAAAAAAAGCATTCTTCTCTTCCTCCTCCATTACCACCGCCGCCGCCGCCGGCGGTTTACAAACCTTCTTCCTCCTCTTAGACCTAGACTTCAACGGCTTATCTTCGGCTTCAACGGAGCAGAAGCACCGAGCACCAAACCTAAACCTCGTCGAAATGAACTCGTGATTTTGTACAGATTTCAGCGCAACACGATCCAATCCGAATCTTCTTCTCGATGTGAAACCGGCGACTCCTCCATGCGACGAAAGCCTCACGAAAAGAACACCGGTCGTCCTTGCAAGCAAAGAGTTCATTGCAAGCCCAAATCTTTCTCTCCAAACCTTATGCAACAATCGATTCTTCTTGTCACCAAATTGAAGGCTTCCTTGCATCATTGTCGTTTAGATGAATGAAATGCCCCAAATAATTGCTCCATTGCTCTTGAGATTTGGTTGCAATTCTGCTGCCATTGGAGCAGAGAAGATGTTCTTCTTCAGACCACAGGATTTAATGGAGGTTTTAGAGTATAAGGTGTTTGTGCGTAGAAGAATTAATTAGGTAAAAAAGGTCCTCCAACTATTTTTCAATATTCATTTTTGGTCCTTGAGGTTTAAGAAGAAGCAACGTCCGTGTCATAACAAGGCAACGTCGTCTGGTTTGCAGAATATTTTCGTGAACGAATGGAATCTGTCGTAGATATTTGATTTTGAAGGAACTGGAATTCAAATTGGTTGTGTGTTTGGTTGACATGAATTGGATCGAATCTGTTAAGTGGTTTTGGAATCTACCTGTTTGGTTGGGAAAATGTAACTTTAGAGTTGGAATGAATAAAACGGTAAAGACCAGAGTACGTTTTTATAGAGGTGGTGTCGACGGTTCGGAATGGTGGTACATATCAGCGGCGACGCTGATGGTTCAAAACGACGGTAGTCGGCGTTGGTTCGGAACAACGGTGGTTGGCGGTGGTCCAGATCATTGGTGGTTAGCGGTGGTTTAAATGGTGGTTCATGTCAACAGTGGGTGACGGTGGTTCAGATGAATTTCATATGGTTTTGAACAAGTCAATTAGGAAAGATGGAGATAACTTTGTCATTTAAAGAAAGTGGGACGAGACGAAATTGATATTCTTTTTTATTGCAGTGGAATGGAATGACTAGATTCATGAACAAGTTTGTGTAATATTCAATTCCATAAGTAAAACAAACAGTCTGAATCAAATATGATCAATGGAATCGATCATTCTAATTCTTTCAGATTCCATTGAAATTCTACAGACTAAACGTCCTTATGATTTTAGTATTTTTATTTAACATCATTAGTTTAATAACTTTTGTTTCATTTATTTTGGGGAATAAAAACTATGCATCTTTGTTTTGTTTAATTTTATATCGGTTTAAACAAACATGATACGGCAAACTTTTTATTTTGTCATTTTTCATTATGTCCAGCATACCAAACATAAAATCATGCTATATAGTTTTTCTTTGCAGAAAGAAATTATGAATTTCATCTTCTTCATAGTTTTGTCTAGATTGTTTTCTTGTTCTTTGTAAAGTCATGTGACTCATAAATCAAATGTTGATAGATGAGAATTATTGTAATGTTAGGCATTCAATTAGAATTCGAACGAAATACATTAGAACTCTTATCATGTTTATATAATAATTTCAAGATATATTTATTATATATCTAAACATTGCAAAATATCTTCCGTTTCCTCGTCTATGTCGTAGCAGATAAGCAGAATACTTTGTAGAAAATACTTTTTAACGTTAATATAAAGTCAAAAAAAAAAATACAGAATATAACGATCACTACCAACAACTTAAATTTCTAATACACCAACCTTCTGATATCAATATCCATAGAATGTTTTTTTCTTTTTCTTGAAGGGGCTATTTAAGGCTTAATAAGTTGTATAGGGATATGACTGATTCGCACGGTCATATCCAGGTGTTCGGTATTGGCTGAATGGGTCAGCTAAAATATATTTGTCCTTTACATTCAATCATCCAAAAGACAAAACCTACCCCTCCTTCACTCAAGCCATTTCCCCATCGTGGAAAACCCACATATCCCACATTCCTACTGCTCTTAAATCGCCGACCTCACCATAGTTCCCACCCTCTCGAACTCAAAGATTCCACTCCTTAACTCAACTCGTTTCCGATCAAACCCATCAGTGCATAATACAACGAGTTCTGGAAGTATTTTTTTGGGCATGAGATTCCAATTTCCTCCGATGACGAAGATGATGACACCCCTCCTCTTCCTTCTTTTGACCGAAGACGGACTAGCGGTATATTTTGGGTATTTTTTGTGGTGATTTTCTGACCAAAGATGAACTCGTGACGGAAGCGATGAAGACAAAGGCAATGAGGGAGATCGAGATGTGGGTTTAAGATATGAGGATTTGTTTACAGTTTTTATTGGGTTTATAGATTTGACTGTTTGTTTAAAGTTTTAATTTAAGGTATCTTTTCTATCGCCGAAATTTGTTTGAAGTGTTTACTTTTCTAATTTGCATTTAAAGATTGTGAAATTTGATCTATAGTGTTCAATGTAAATCAAAGGTAAAATAGTCATGTTCCTCGTTCTGAATATTTATGCAGCACATCAACCGAACATTAGTCTAGCTAAATCGATATAAACAACTTTAACGATAAAGACAACTCTATCCATACATGTCTTAATTAGGTTGTAATGAAGCCGAAATAGCTCACGAGCTACTCAAGACCGACTCGAAAAATAATCGGAATCGACTCGATATGAACTCGAGCTACTCAAGTAGGGTTTGGAGCTGAGTTCGGTATCCAAAATACTCGGCTCGTCAAGCTCGTGACATTTTGAACTTGTGGTATATTACCATTTTACTCTTTTCTGCATAAACTAATAAGGATATTACATTGGTTAGCTTGTGTCTTTTGACATTTTGAACTTGTATTGTTTTAGCAAATTAGTCGTTGCTCAAAAAGTTAAAATTTGGTTCCTGGTTTGTTTTATACATATGCTATTGCTGTATTTTATTTAATTGGATTTTGATACGGATTCGTATTAGTGGAAGCTAGAAACCCTAGCTTTGATAACCCGCCTTCGGAGAA
>LUCG01147473.1:0-10139 GCA_001633085.1 Carthamus tinctorius
TGTGTAATTTTTGTAATTAGAAAAGTTCACACTTTAAAGCGTGGACTTTTGTAACCTTTGAATAATTTTTCTAATTTTTCATGCTTAGAAATGTGAAAAGTTAGATAATTTGTCTACACTAATAAATGTGATTTTTACTATAATTTTCACACTTTCAAATGTAGAGATTTGNCGACACTTAACAAGGCGTGGATAATCAACCACTTTCTTGCAGTGAACTTAGCAATATAGTATAAACCACATGGACCAATACTTCAAATCAATATGGTTGGTGAAACCATAGATTGTGCCCTTAAAAACATATTAATTACACTCGTGGTTAACATGGTTTGTATTTATTAAGGATTAGGTTTATGACACTAACTACATTCCTTAAATGAAGCCATGAGTCTTTTCACATAAGGGCTTTCGTTTACTTTCCATCTTCACTCAATTTAAAAGAAAAGAAAAGAAAAGAAAAGAAACGAATAGGAAATAGATTGATCCAATTTTCTTAATTATTATTTTGTGACCACTACCATCTTTCTCCATACTAGCACTACCAACCACCGTCACAAATGTGAACAAAATATGATACCCACAAACCCATGATGTCATATTTAAATGATATGAAATAACAATATTTCAAAGATCATCTAAAACATAACATAAAAAACAAATTTATTCAAAATTGTTTGTTATACAATATACATGAAAGCATAAAGTCTAAAGTCAAAAACCTAGATCTATTGTTGGGGATGAGCAAGACTATCATCTTGGAGTACATGGCATTCATTAGAGATCCGAATCCATCTGGTTGAAGAGTATATGGATTTGATCGACTAGATTGGGTGCGTGAGGGAGCCATTAGAGTCCATTTCGAGCCTGTTAGATATATTCCAAGAGTAGTTGAGTTAGTCAATCACCATTAATGTCGGCAAGGTGGTGGCCCCCTAAATTCCATGTCATTCTTCAACGATAGTGGTGGCTGAATGAATTACAAGAGGGGTAGTTCAAGTAGTACAATCAGATAAAAGAAAGAAAGACAAGGTTTAGGTTAAGGGTCTTGCTTTGGAAAACATAGAAAGACTAAATTGCCCTCATGTGATAAGCATACTCCTTAACTTAACAAAACTATTAGTTTTGTCTATCATCCTATTTATATGGACTTGTATTTTAGATAGCTCATAATTCAAATACTAATAACCATGCTTATTTACAACAACATTTTCTAACTATTATAATTATGTTTCAACATATATATTTTTTAATTATTCTTTAAGAATAATTATTTAACTGTCAAACATGAATTTTTCGAATTTCTTTCTGATGGAATCAAATGTATTCTTTTGTGCGACCGCTATATACGTTTACGTACTCGTTGATTGTGTTTCTATATGACATGTGTTGTGGGTGTATAATAACTTACATTCTCCCACTTGCATAAAATACACAATAACAGAGATGATTTCAACACATATCTAATGTAGCCCACATCTCGCCCCAAACCCTACCAGTAACATGTTTGAGCATCCTTAAATAAAAATCATGATCATATTATTTAAAATCATCCATGATCGAATATTACTTGGGGACTAGAAATAAATCAAGATCGCTATGAAGATAGTTTAAGTTGGAAGAGCACTAGTGCAACCAGAGTCACATGCAAGTGCGTGGTGACCTGATGCTAGATGCTTAAAGAGCACATTAATGCTTAATGTTGTTGGTCCTGGAATGTAATCACTTCAACATAAAGTGATTGTAAAAAGGAGGATGAATACGAACACTACATATTTCACTTTTAATTTTATATGTTATTAAAACATAAAACTGCAGATTCATTGTGGAAAACAAACACTACATATTTCTCTTTAAGTTCTAAAAGGCTAAGATAGTTCTTTGGACTGTGAAGGTGATTTTCTCTAAGAAGCTTTAATAAAGAAGTTCTTTTCAGAACTAATGATTTGTAACTAATGACAATGAAGATCTTATATAGTCTCCATCGCGTTAAATGCATTTCTCCAACCTTATCAACTGTCTTTCATATGATCTAATGATCCATGCGAATTTGTACTTTCCACTTCAGCCTTTGTTGTTGATATTGCCACCTTGTAACCCATCTTATCCATTGTATGCAGAAGGAACAATAAATAAAATATGACACTAATAAAATAGTTCTTTAAAACTTACTTTGGATCACATGTTTTTGGCATGTTTCCATACTTGTGTGAGAGTTTGGGAGACTTGATGAACTAAACCTTGTGGGTCAAGTTTGCATTCCAAAATTCGGCTCATGAATAGTAGTCTGTGTCAGACTACTAGTTGACATTATTTTGTATTGATCTCCTTTTGGTTACATGACAAACCAATCACTTTGGTGACTATCTTGGCCCCACTTCAACTACCATTCAATTATGTTGAAAGCATTTTCCTTTTTGGATTAATACAGAAAGTTACAAGACTTATAAATAAAAATCCTATCTATGTCTATTCCGAAAATAAAAGTTATATATATCGTATATTCCAGCTATAGACTATTTATGAAGTATGTGTATCAGATGTACAATGACTTAATTAGAATCTTTTAATGATGAACTATGAATCTAATGAGTTAGAGTAACATATACTCTTTATCTGATTTCCGCATAAAATAACACTTAAAAACAAAAGATAAGTTGATCACACAAAATATTCTTAGTTACAGATTCGATCACTATATCTGAAACCTTTTGCTTGATCTTTATTTTCATACCAAGGGTTCAGATGATAGATTTTTTAGGTAAATTCTATGGAAGTTATTCATCACATATGCTCTTGTTTAAGGTAGGTGACAAGAATAAGTTTCCAAATGTTTGGTCGGATAGTATTTTTATTTTTGACAAATCTAATGGTTAAGACCAACAATCTCCCCCTATTCTGTGATTCTTTTTTGATTTTTCTTTTGTGATTCTTTATTGATTCTTTTTTGCCTTTTTCTCCATTTGATGTTTTTTTCTAANATTTGTTTTATTTGGATGTTACAAAATACAGTATGAAAGTAAATAGAAAGATATTTAGAAATAAGAGCATTACTATTAAAATATAAATTTTCATTTGAACTAATTAGAGAACATGTTGTTAAGGGGAAAGTTTACATTCAAACAAAGACAATCGTTCTTTAAACATAAGATCTTCAAACTTCACTTCTCTTAGGGGGCGTTCGGTTGGAGATATTGGAGAGTCAGTAATGGAAATGATAATGAAAACTGTTGTTTGATTTGATATTATATAATAGAATCATCCCCGTAGATCCATTAATTTCCATTCATGGCCAAATTGGGAGGAATGAATTTTTTTTTTCTACTTGGTTCTTTTTTCCATGCATTTTTCCATCTATGGATGTTAAACGAAACATCTTTGTTATTTTCAAGTTGAAGAAACTTATTTTTTTAATATGAAACAAATTTTGATCGATTATATTAGGTTAAAAAAACAACATCAATACAATGTTCATTCCTATTCCCATTCTCCTGCATCCCATTTTCATTTTCGTTCCCATTCCCTGAAATGAACCAAACGCCCCCTTATATTGCGAATTGGTTGACCAATTCGATTCTGGAGACTGATTTGACACTCTTAGTGAAGGCTTTTCCCAGTTCATTTATTTGAACAATTTTGAGAAGAGCATGAAGATGTCTTGAGTCTGTTATGGCAAGCTGACTATATAACGAAAACTTAGCATCTCCAAATAGAGCATGGAAGTACATTCCAACAATCAGAGAGAACAACATTTTTCCTTGTGGCATGGAATCTCCATGGGGGCAGTAACGAATTGAGGTTAGTAGTAGAACGGAGATTACTCGATAAAACAAGTGACTGGATTGTCATCTCACCAATTAAATCTTGAGTGGAATAGAAGGAGTAGAAAATGATATTGGAATGCCTAAATATGTTGAGCGGTAAATGGTTTGGAATGATGTCCTGAAGATTGGAGGAACGGGAAGTCCATACTTCTTCTTGACCTCATTTACTTCTTCAATGAGAGTTTGTATTGATGTCTAACAACTAGCTTGTGATATTAGCTCAAATAGCATATAAAATTTCCACCCATTTTGTATATCCATAAATGTAGAGCCAGTGTATATCTTCATCTTTTATATTCCAGTATTTGCTTTCCAGCCTTATTTTGACAAGTGGATCTTTTGTATGTGACCATATAAAGTTACATACTCGTTGGCATTGTTCATGTGACACGTGTCGTGGGCATATAATAACTTACAAAAACATTTTTGTAAGGTAGTTTACATCATGGACCAATTCGTAATCAAATACAAACCATGGTGACAACCGATATAAAGATGGACCTAAATGATATTTCTACCAAAGCATAAGAACCAAATATACAATTTACTCTTTAAAATATAATCAAAATTGAAATTAAACAAATTATAGGAAAAAACAAGAATTATATTCTCTTTAATGTAACATCAATATAGTTATATTTTTCATCCATTTTAAACCTGTTTTGAAATTCTCATTGTACAACTTTATATGAAGCATCACATATGAAGTTGTATAGTAAATGACAACCACTATGGTAAAAGGTTAATCCTAACCTTTCTTATGTGAAGTTGTATGTGTAAATGGATAAATGGTGAAGCTTCACATGTAGTGGTTCATATGGAAATTCATACATTACAAAACAAAAAGGCATCACTGATGGATAAATGTGTGTGTTATATGTCGGAAAAAGCCATCACCGACAAATCTCATTGTCGGAGAAAACGTGACCAATGATAGTGTCTACTCACGGATTCACAATCGCCGATGGAAAAATCCTCGGTAATCCGCCACTGATGGCACTGGAGAATCCATAAACTTTTATTATTGAGGACACAATTAAGGGTGTCAGAAAAAATTCTGAAACCGCATAACTCATTTAAACCAGTACGATTTTGGATTATTTTGTTTCAGCTTAAACGATTCAATTTGGCAAAATAAATATAATTTTAAGGTTCTATTTTCAATTAGTTTTTTTACTATTTCGGATAATCCGATACATAATTATACTTTTATATACATATTTTACTATTTAAAAAAAACAAATGAACACATTAGACATCAATAGTTCGTGGTATAAGATCAATAACTTATATATTTGTAACATCCCTTGTTTAAGCTTTAATCTTAAATTTTAGAAATTTAGTGGTCAATGTATTAATGATGGAATTTTCAGGGATCCTTGATGTAAATAAAAGCCACCTAGAAGTTAGGCCTCCTTTTCATTTCATTTTGAAGGATACGTATTTGGAGATGAGGGTTTAGTTGGGAGAAACATCTAGTAGAAGAGAAGCTTGGAGAAATTGAAGTTTCTAGAGCTAGCAAGGAGAATCAAGGGAGACACCAATTAAGGTATGAATCTATTCTTCTTCTTCATGAAGCTTCTATGGAAATTGGACATCCTCTTCAATGGGTGAACCTCATCTAATCCATGTCTTATTAGGTTTAATCCCTATTATTGGTTGGATAATGTTTGAGATTAGATTTATTATATCTCCTAATCACTTTGATGATGAACATCCTCTTTGGATTTGAGTTATATAAGTTTCATTTGGAATTGTTGGGTAAAAACCCATCTTATGGGAAGCGTATGAGTTTTATTGGATTTGGATGAATTGAGATCAACCAACCCTTGGGATATGGTTCATGGATGATAATTATGTAATTGAGCTTGATTAGAATTAGCTTAAAACTTAATTATGTTTGAAATAGATTTTTGGGAACTTGGATAATCATGGAAATGGAGATGTTGAGGCTGAAATTCGCACAGGGGCTGTGTAAGGTGTAACCGCGGGTTAACCCGTCGATCCTACTGTTTCAGCATGTCGAAATTTTGTGTTTTGCTCCGTTTCGCGTTGGATTCGATGCCAAGCTTAGGGGTTTATCTAAGTGAATTAATATAGGAATATTAAAAGTTTTTAGAAGGATTTTAACACCCCTTTACTCGTCCAATTCAGGTTTTCGGTTTGGGTATTCGTCGTTGTTAAGGGATATCTAAGTCGTCGAATCTAAGGTGAGTTCTCTACCCTTAAATCCTTTCCAAATGAAGTGTTTTCAATGCTTTCAAACTTACTCCACTCTTGAATGATTATGATATGCTAATTGTTTGATCTACGATTGAATTGCAAAAGTAAATGCTTTTATGAATTATTGGATTTCTGAGTAAGTCGTCATGGTAGAGTACCATGGGGTCATCTGACCTCGTGGGAAGGACAACGTGAATGTTTAGACCATGAATTTGTTTTATGGTTTAGGGGTGCTCCTTTTGGAGTGGGTTATTTAACATCGCTAAGGGAACGCGATGGGGATTCCTACCATGAACGATCAACTCTCTATCGATGAAAATTGAAGTCATGAGCCCATACCTTGTTGGTTACTACTTATCGAAAATGTTCAAATGTTTGTTTATATTAACGTTTTGGGGAACTCACTAGACCATCGGTCTAACCCACTCTATTTTCAAACTAAAAATCCTTTTCAGGTAAGGGTATGTTAGAGAGGTCATCTTATTTATTTTAGTCGTTATTCCAATAATTCTCAGCTGTGTAGATGTTATTCCGCAGTAAACTATGAGATAGACGCGTTTAGTTGAGATACTATACTTAGTATGAGTTTTACTTCACTTTGTAGCCGGTTTAGGCTTGTTACTTGTGTTGGATGTTTTACTTAAACCTTGGGATTTATACCTTTGAAATGAATTTTGATTGTTTGGTATTTTGGACCTTTACAATATTCAATAAAAAAAACAGAAAACCAAAGGTCAAGAAGTCATAAATAAAAGAGAACTAGTAGCAAACCTTATATCAAAATACCAAACCTAAATTAGATAACAAACTCAAGAACCCTAAATCGAGTAACAACTAAGAAATAAAAAATTAATAATTAACAAATAACAAAAATGTAAATCTATAAAACAATACACTGGAAAGAAGATAGTTGGAAAAAAAATATAGTGATTAATCAAATAATTAGTATTATAGCAAACAAAATAAGAGAATTAAATAATTCCAACGGATTAAAGCCAATGACGCGTAGCTCAGTTGGTAATGCGTAGGATAGTACTTGTCCAAAATTGAATGGTTTTGGGTTCGAAGCCCGGGACGCTCCCATAACCACAACTGCTGAGTGGGTCATGTATGCCCCCCACATTATGGAATTGACAGGCAATTGTGGGACGGTTGGGGTTGCCGGTGTCAACCTTTTTGTCCAAAATTTCAACAGATGAAAACTTAGAAAAAAAATTAAAGTTTAATTGATCCTTAAAGTAATCAACCTCTTAAATAAGAGTCGCAAATGAAATGTCAAGTAGATCTTGCTTAACCTTGTTAGGGGCCTATTAATAATTTTAGGTTTATTTTTTAATTTTTACTTACAACATATGATTTAATATGCGTAATTCACAGGGTTTGTTGGGGGCGTGTGGCCCCTACCCATATGTTGTGCACCCGCCAATGATTGATAATCAATTCGTCGATAATCCATCAGAAATTACTAGCAGGAAATTCATAAGTGAAACCTCTTTATTTTGTAGTGATATGAATAGGAAAATCGGCTAAAAAGTAGATTTAAAAGCAAAAATAGTATTTATGTCAAATATGGTTTTAGTTTAGTATAATTTATGTGACTCCAATTTTGATTATATTTAGAATATATACATGTGAAAACAAACTATTTTAGTTTTAAAAATAGTCTTGTGAAGTTAAAATTTTCCATATTATAAGTGTAGCCTCGCGAGAGTTGTTTATGCAGTTTTGAAATGTTAACCTCATAAATAAATCATATTCAATTTGTGGTGGTGTAGATGTGTTTAGCGATCCTACCATTTATATGTATTTTTTTTTATTTGAACCCCATTATATATCATAAAAATATGTAGGTACAAATATATTTATACAATTATGTGGACGGACTATTATTCAAAACAAGTATGTGTGCATGTATACCTCTATCAGAAATGTATTACTCAAAGTCGATCTTTTCTTTCACCACGATACAAAACATATTTCAACAATGTATACTTAAAATATCATGTGGTATAACATGTGATATGATGAAATTCTAAACAAATAGAGTTCCTCTTGGTCTTTGTGTTTCTTAATTTATCATCGACCATTGTTTTCCAGAGTCATGCAAAAGTCTTATACAGGCTGTGTATTATCACGTTAGCGTTGTGCTAATTGGTCGTTGATTGAATCACTTTGTCAAACTTTACAACATCATCAGTTTTCTCAGATAGACATTTGTTTTAAAACACCAACCTCTAAGGTATCTAACTAATCAATTTATGTTCACACAAGAAAATTAAATGAAATGGGCTTAATAACATATGTTAACTAAATATTAAACTTCATTTTTATGATATCACACGAAAAGTTAAAATGTTAGATATAATATACATATTTAACTTAAAATTACTATCAAGATTAAATCAATTATTTGATGTATTATAATGCTTGGAGTTTATTTTCTTATCTTATTTTTATTTATGCTGATTAAATTTTATAAATAGAAATAATAAAAAATTAAAATGTGGTTAAACGCGGGAGATTGAATTAAGGGACAAAGAGACCAAATGTTTCCATTGAAACAAAAGTATTTGAAAAGCAACTGCAACATGCTTAACAAGTGTCGTCAAGTGTGGGAAGGACGGTGGTCTACTTTCACTTGGTTTTGACTTTTTTATCCTAGCTTTTTATCGGGTCGGGTCAGAAAGTTTATAAATTCATACTTATTTAATCAGAGTAAACCTCGCTATTGCATGGACCGTGCTAGTATGGTGGTGACACTGGTACGTACCATCGTATTATTTTTTCGACAAAGGGTAAAAAGTTTAGTCAACTGTATCGTTTTGAAGGGTGACACTGTATCATTTTCAAAACTTCTAAAAGATGCACCTGAAAATCAAAGAAAATCTCGAAATGAACCAAAAAAACCTATAAATTGTCTGGAAATCAACTAAAAAACCGATTTTTTTTTTCTTGAAATCAACCAGAAAATCAAAAAACAAATCTCAAATTCAATCAAAACAGTGCATCGAAATCAACAAATATATACTTAACAATATCTCGAAGTCAACCAAAAATTTAAAAAAAAATCTCTCAAAATCAACTTAAAACTTAATTATATGGTATCATTGTTTGATAAATGTTCTAGCTCCATCCCTGCATGTTGGTCATGTTGATTGCAAAATGAGAAAAAAAGTTGTACTTTAACTTCAAATATATAAATAAATTATCGTGATTTTGTTATGAAAATTATTTCTTATATTAAATTCATTATAAACAGTGGCGGACCCAGGATTTTTTCTGAGCGGGTGCATTTTTAAGGTTGATCACGAGCTTTCAAAGCCACGGTTTGACCTAAGAAAAGTTTTTTTTGGAAGACATAACGACATCGAACCAACAAACGACTACCACGAACATACACACGCCCGCACGCCTCCCCGACGGTATCGGGCATCCAAGGGCAGCCTACTAATCCGCCGCTGTCCTGGCCTAGCTTACGTTGGACCTAGAGCCCAACCACAGTCTTTGACTGGGCTGGGGGTGATCGACTGGACCAGCACAAGGATTGGGTACTCCTCGTGCCCTCAAATTGACTCCCCTTGGATTCGAACCTGGGTAGACCGGGATACCATCCACGGTTCCCTCCAGGATGTTACCGTCCTTAGGAAGACCAACTGAGCTAGACATGATTTGTTAAGAAAAGTTAACATGGTTGACACAGGGAAATCCAAGTGCGTCAATTTGATACAATACAAATTTTACAAATGGAACTTACATTGATTTTTTTTGCAAAACACAATATTACGTCTTATACGCGGCGTGATTTTGGTCGAATTCCACCTTTACGGGGGACTTTTTTTGGTTGATTTCGTAACAAGGCTTCAACTTCTTATATAAACGACATCATATATAAAGAATAATAACCAATTTGCAAATATTATCAAAATTTTGTAAGATACAAATTGTAACGACCCAAATTTCCCAACAAATAAAATAACAATCCCAGTGATCTAACGCAACGGAATNAAAATCAAAGTTAATAGTTGTGCATGTGGAACAACCCTCCACAGCTGAGATCAACCAAGCTAGGACTAACTACAATACTTCCTCCAAGCT
>LUCG01147591.1:0-10712 GCA_001633085.1 Carthamus tinctorius
AATGATTGAGTTTCAAAACACTATGTCATTCAAAATCTGTTGCACCCAACACCCCGTCGCCCGATTGCAGCCCGCTTTCTATTTATGTGCCCGATCACGGCCCGCTTTCTATTTATGTTCTTGGCCCTGCCATTAAACTCCCACCGTTTTTTTGTTCCTTTTTGTTTTCAAATTGTCTTGTTTGTTTATATGTATTCCATTAAATTGTTGGAGAAAGAGAGAACTCAAATGCAAAAAATATATCAATGTGAAAATTCCTAGGCAGAGGCCAATGATCATGGAATGACTTTGTTCAATAATAATTATACCAAACAGTACGATCATTTCAGTGCTATGGTAGGTAAAAGATGTTAAAAAATCAATGTTTTAAATGGGTGAGGCGTGGCCTAGCGATGAGGTCAAGCCTCAAGCCTTACAAGTTAGGACGAAGCCGTGGCATTTTCCAAGGCGTGTCTTAAGTGGGCTAATTCATATATAATATAAATATGTATGTGTATATATATATGTGTGTGTGTGTGTAAACGTTTATATGAATGTCTTAAACACTAGTGATTAAGTAATTAACAATTTAAATTTATAAAATGATAAACAGAATTTTTAACTTCTAATAGATACTAATAGACATCAAAGCATGTCTAGCCCAGTGGGTAAGGTAACATCCTCGATGGTCAGTGTGGATGGTATCTCTGACTACTCGGGTTTGAACCCCGTGGTGAGCATGCGGCTATATTCAGATCATAGGTCTGCCACATAGTAATACCCTTAATTAGGTTGGATCGTGGTCTATAGGGATTAGTCGGTTGCCCTTGTGAGCCCGGATACCCTGGAACGTGTTTGTGTGTTAGCTTGCCATTCAAAAAAAAAAAAAAGATACTAATAGACGAAGAGTCGAATACTAATCGTGTTTCAAAGTACACATATTAGACGTATGGAACATAAACACTCATTTCTAAATTCTAATTGATAAAATGAAAGAAGCAAAACAAAATCAAAGAATTAAAATTATGTTTACATTTACATTTACCCCTATGCAAGTTTAAAAGATCGGAAATCACCTACGCCTTATAACGAGTTACATGTTGTAACGCCATAACATGCCATAACGAGCCATGGCGTCAAAACGAGCCATACGTTGTAACGCCATAACGCACCATGGCGCGCCATAACGAGCCATAATGAGATTCACGCCTTATATCCACGCCAAGGGGGTTAACATGACGGCAAGGCGGCACCTCGGCGCCATAACACGCCATGGAGGCACCACAACACGTTTTTTAGAACATTGTAAAAAAGTGATGTATATTCACACTTACGTATTCAATAAGATTGAATGTCCGGTCCAGATGAATAAAGCTGCTATTTTTGCTTCCCATGATGATTTTAAAAATCAAGACCCCAAAGCTGAAGATATCATACTTGATAGAGAAAGTCCCTTCCGTTACATACTCAGGAGGAATATAACCTTGCTTCAAAGATGTTAATAATATCAAATCAAACAAATAACAAATTCATTTAGGGGGTACTCTATATGCCTTTTGATAACCCTATATGTTGACTTATTTAGCAATATTAAGGGACCGTTTACCAAGCGCTTGCTGGTAAAATTCCACATTGTCACTTATCGGGTAAGATTTTAGTCCACCAAAACGGTATCGAATGCAGCAATTATTCCGGTAAGCACTAACCGTGATAAGATTTTTTGATATCGCTTACCGAAAACACTCTTGGTCATTTCCTTAGTTGTTACCGGGTAGAATTCTTGGTCCTTACCATATTCAATGCAAACATATACTGAAATACTTGATCATTTAGATTCCCACTAGTCTAATAAGGTTGCCCTTGTTGTCGAATCATTAATCTTTGAGATAATTCATCGATAGGTTCCCAGCTCAAAGTAAAAGCTCCTGAATCAAGGATTTCATTGCTCAACCAAGAATTGTTAGGGTCCTTTTATGCCTTGTTCTGATTTTAAACCCAAGCTTCATACCCGGTAAGAATACGTTTGTGGGGTGATCAAAACTTTGCCAAAAAATGCTTTTTTCGATCTCGTTGATAAGCAAAAAGTTACCATCGTATCTGAAGGTCGCAACCAAGTTTGGATTTGGAACAACTTGAATATTAGTAATACTCATCAGAGTCTTTGCTCCGACGTCGATGATCAAGTTTCCGGTGTTGGGGTCAATGGATATGAATGAGTGCCCGAGGGGGATATAATCGGTGAATTAGGATTGGCCACTCATACTTTCCTAGATTGAACATCATTGGTGTACCAAATTCCCAAGTATCTGTTATCGTCTCCAACGGACCCTAACGTAAAATCTCTATGGATGGAAAGAAGTTGGTCTGTGGATCTGAGTTGTCGGCCAAGTTTGATTGTTGAAAGTGCATCGGTGGGGGGACAAAATGTGACGGTGTAATTGGCACCTGCACAACTACTTGCGGACATAGGACATAACGATATGAATAGCTGATCATATTCATCCTTATTGAATATTCTGTATGGGGGACAATACATCAAACATTCAGCAATGCCTTTGCAATTACTATTACACCCTCCTCCACCCTCCAATGCCAGTTCCGCGAGGCACCATTTTTTCAAGTTGTCAAGGCAACCGACCCTCGCGCAATTACCGGTCGCTTCCACAAGTATCTGTAAGTTGTAGCCGCTGCTAATGTCAACATCATAATAATCTTCTCCCAATGATCCTCCGTTTTGATTAGTAGAGAATTCCACAAGTGTAGCCCGTGAGGTTGGTTTTGGTGTATCGCACTCCATGTTGGGAGATCCATTGAAGGTACAACCGGTTCGACCCCAAATGTATGTGCTCTGGTTAGCCGGAGCTTCAAATGAGTGTGATGCACCCTTCTTGAGCTCGAATCCAGTGACATTGAAAGCAATGGTGCTTGCGATTTGAGGCCAGACAGTGAAATTACCATCATTTACGATTGTAAAACCTTTATTTGGGTGTCATAATTTTTGTGTTATTTATGCATAATGACTTCTATTCTATTTTCAATCAAAACTGGAAAACTAACCATTCCAACTGTCCAATACATCTTGTAAGGTAAACCAAGACAGCACATACTTCCATCATCATCAACAAGATTAGACAAAAGCTTGTGCATAACTGCATATTACATAACATATCTGTTGCAAACAAACAAAAAATACCAGACGGTTCTTGCGTGCAGGTTATAGTGTTAAACGCTTGCATGAGGCACGCCCCTAGGGTATGAGGCTCATAAGCCTTAAGGTCTTGGGCTTTTTTTTATAGTTTGAGGCGAGGCATATGTACGAGACTCGTGAATCCTATCCTCCGGCCTACGCTAGTTAGAGATCCTCACCACTACTATATATGCTGTTATTGATTTTAGTGTCCTCAATCATTTTTGATGTAACTGTGATTTACTTGAGATCAATCAATGTAATCAGAGGCCTTTAAGCCCAGCCTTATTGTTTTTAAGAGTTAACAAAATTAACTAAAAGTCAAACTTTGAACTATAGAGTTAAAGTTTTGACTAGTGCTTCAAGAGCACTCTTTAGAGTCAGACTTCGGATTTTGAACTCAGATTTGGTTTGTAACTACTCATAAAATTATTCATTAGCGATTAACAACCGGTAACCCTCATCGATCTCTCTCTCTCTCTCACACACNNATATATATGTGAAAATGAGAGCCTAAGGCTGTCTTTGGCAAACGAGCTGATAAGCTAGCTTATGAGTAAACTATGTTTGGCAAAAAAACGTTTCAATAAGCTAACTTATGGTACATGTTTGGATGAACTAACTTATAAATGAGTTTATTTTTGCCAAACACATCTTAACTATAAGCAAGGCCAGCCCTCGTATAGGGCGAAGTGGGCTACGACCCAGGACAACCGAAAGCAGAGCCCAATATGTACAGGGTTGCTGATCGTTGCTTTTCTCTGCTTACATAAATCCATAAATCCATATCCTTTTACACTGGGTCCCACCTATACAGACGTTTGGTTCGCAGAATGTTTTTGGATGAAATGAAATCTGTCAAAGTAATTTGACCTTGAAAGAATTGGAATGTAATGATATCGTGTTTGACCAACTGTTTGGTTGGCAAAATTAGAATGAAATCTGTTAAAGGAATTGAAATCTGTCTGTTTGGTTCACAGAATTTAGCTTTGAAATTGAAATGGATTTTTGGTAAATGACTAAAATACCCTTTTGGTAATTTTAATTTTTTTAAACAAAAAAATGATTTAATAAATATTCATTAATTACTTAATTTTTTAACAAAAATAAAATAATTATTAAATAAATTAATAAAATAATCTATTATTAGTTATATTGGATCAAAGATATATTTGACATTACGAAATAACTGAATTCCATTCCATCAAAATTCTTGGTAATTGCTAAGGAATCGTGAATTCCTTCATTTGTGGAATTTAATAGAATTCAGAGATTCATTCTGTCAAAAAGAATGAACCAAATGAACGAATGTAATCTGATCAATGAAATTTAACATTCCAATTCTATGAGATTCCTCCAAAATCTACGAACCAAACGCCACGGTACATAGCCGCCTACCAATTTGGTTAGGAATGGAAATTAATGGATCTGTAGGAATAATTCCATTATATAATATCAAACCAAGCAACAATTTTCATTATCTTTCCCATTCCTTACCCCCCAATACCCCCAACCAAGCGCCTTCTACATTTGTTATCCGCAACTAGTTTGCAATACCGGTACTTGCATACTATCATGTGCTTCTAGATGTATTATGATTAGTCCTTTATTTTGATTCTAGAATGTGAACAAAATAATAGGATTATAAGGTTGGAAAATGATGATTTTGATCGCATAAGTTGAACAATGTATTGTTTACGATCTTCGAGTAGAGGGGGAGGGGATGAATATTATGTTTTAATATTGCTCTATAGTTGAATTCACACACAAAAAAAAAGCTATAGGGGAAGAATTTTGGAAGAAACTTAGCTTGACTAGGTTCCAAACCCGTTAAGAATTTTGGAAGGAACTTCGGGGTAGGGATGAGACACCGAGCTCAACTAAGTTCTAAACTTTCTTAAAAATTTATTAGGTTGGGGGCATATTTTTGGCTCTCCGCCCAAGGCATCCAAAACCATTGGACCGGCCCTGATGTATAGCTATCTCGATTTCACAACCTTTGAAATGAGAGGAATTCTCCCAATACTATATTCATGAATCCAAGCCTTATAGGGTCCAATAATTGTATTTGGAAAGTGCTCTTTACACGATTCTTGAAATTACCAATCTTATCATCTTCTTATCCGTATCTCTAACATATGCTACCCTAGTCCCATGCCTCCAGAACTCCTATATGAGGTCATGTCCTCGTATATACCTAAAACTGTTATGTACAACCTTAGTCGTTGATCCCACATCCTCCTCGACCCTACGATCACACTTTCTGTCCTCATTGGAATTTGACCATGACTCACAACACTACCTAAGGAGTAAGGATCCTACGATCGTCACACTTTCTGTCCTCCTCACTGGAATTTGACCATGACGCACAACACTACCTAAGGTCCCTACTCTATATCAGATATGGTCATATTAGTAACATGTCCATAACCAATTTGAATTACAAGACAAGTTATGTTAAGTTGATCCGACATAATTGTTACCCCAAATCCGTTTGTCAACCCAACGTCTTTCATCAAATCCTACGATCGTCACACTTTCTTTTAGTAATTTTTCTGATTTAGGATCAACTCTACGTCGATTTTAACTCAATCCTGGATTACAACTCTTAAATTATTCCGCTTAGGGGTCGCTTACCAAATTCCTAGATTACAACTCCTAAATTATTCTGCTTAGGGGTCGCTTACCAAATTCTTACTGGAAAAGCTCTTACCAGCAAAAGATTCACCCTCATTTACCTTATCGTGTAACATCATTGGCCATGAAAATAGATTGTTGGTAAGCATCTTAAACCCGATAAGCACTTACCTGGTAATTGGCAGTTTTTACACTTACCGAGTAAGACTCTCGGTCATTGCCTTGTCTCTTACCGAGTAAGCTTCTCGGTCCTTGTCATGCCCAATCAATAAAGTAAATGATATTGGTAAGTGCTTACGGTTGAATTTTTAATATTGGGCCCTTAGTCCAACGAATATCCATAACGGTCAGTTAGGGCGTTCCAATTACCTTGCAAAGACTTTTGTGGCCCTACTACACACCAATTTAGCCATCTTGTTCAATATATTTTACGTGTGACTTGTACAAAAGTATTTTGTATCCTAAACTAACAATTACGCATACACATGGGATTGTAGAAAACACGGAGAAGTTTATTTATTCCTCCAACAAAATTGAATAGTCATATATGATTTTGAATTACATAGGGTGTAAGTACCATAAATTAGATCAATAATTATGGTAACCAAAAAGGTATGTTTATCATGCGGAAGCAGTTACTTTCATAACCTATCGACCCTCAATATAAGTGGTGGTCATATTATTTATTGAGCAATCATTCGTTCTGTTTTCTTCTAAAGTAGACCTTGTTTTCTCTCTACGAATAACGAATGCTGGTTTTGTTGGAGTGGGTAACAACACGGTGTCATTGAGAAGCATAGAGATCATATCTAATGTTGTTGGTCGATCTGTTGCACTTTCTTGTACACAAAGAAGAGCCACATGAACAGTCCTTAGGAATTGTTGTACAACACAAGCACTTCCTATCATTGGATCCATCAATTCCAACGTATCCCCTTGTCGCCATAACTCCCATGCCTAAATCATTAGAAAATAATTTATAAGACGTCGTTTCCTTGACCCAAAAACTAATAGAAACCGTGATTTATGAACCAATAATTTCCATTTAATAGGAGCATTGACATGTGAGTAAACTGATGTGATGCAAATTTATAGGCATAGGCTTATGATCATGCAATAACTTGTAGATTCTTCAATAATAGTTATACCAACAAACAATATGATCATTTCGAAGTTATGGTAGGTAAACGATGTTAAAAAGTGATTTTAATCACACTTACATATTCAATAAGATTGATTGTACGGTTAAGATGAACGAAACTACTATTTCTTCTTCCGCTGATGATTTCCAAGATCAAGACCCCAAAGCTGAAGATATCAGACTTGATAGAGAAAGTCCCTTCCATTGCATACTCAGGAGGCATATAACCGCTGAAACGCAATTATTGAATTAACATTTCAAGATATAAATAATATTATGTAACAAATAACAAATAAATTTAGAAGGTACTCTGTATGCCTTATGATAATCCTATGTTTTCACTTATTCAACAATATTATATCTAAGTTTCTACCGATAAATCGACCTTGAAAGTATACAACTCAATAGAGTTTTTGATATCGTAAACAGAAAGAGCTAACTTACTATGTTCCAACCACCCTATTCGTTATTGCCTCAGTCTCGTTCTGGTTAAATATTCTTGCCATGCCAAAATCGGAAATCTTGGGGTTCATATTCTCATCTAAAAGAATGTTATTAGCTTTTAGATCTCTATGAATAATTCGCATCCTTGAGTACTTATGCATGTATAGTAACCCTTGAGCAATTCCTTCGATGATGCTAAATCGTTTAGGCCAATCCAACTCTGCCTTTCTGTTTTCATCTGAGAAACAGTATAAGAGTATATTTTAAAAAACAAATCAGCACGTAAAAACCACCTTATGCACTCACTGTACAAACATAACATACCGAAGATAAAGAAATCTAAGCTTTTGTTGGGCATGTACTCATAAATTAACATCTTTTCTTCCTTGTGGATGCAACAACCAAGAACCCGAACAAGATTTGTGTGTTGAAGTTTGGCTATGAGAATTAGTTCATTCTTGAATTCCACAAGCCCTTGCCTTGATGTTCTTGAAAGCCTTTTAACTGCAATTTCTTGCCCATTGCTCAATTGTCCCTGTTATTGTAATTTCTTGATTTCAATTTTTATCAACATTATAGGTATAAATGCTAGGATTAGGCATTTCTATCAACTTGGTCTAATTACTAGACGGCAACATCACCTTGTAAACGGGTCCAAAGCCACCCTGCCCGAGCTTGTTTTCAACCGAGAAACCATCGGTGGCAGCCATGATAGAGACAAAACTAAATAATAAAAAATCGTTCCCACTCCCACCATTGCCTTCAAGTTGATGCACATCCTTGAAGCTTTCAGAAGCAGTGAGTTCAAGGAAATATCCATCTCGCTTCCGTCTCACATTGTCTAAAAATAGGAATCCACTAATCAACAAATAAGATAACTATAATTTACAATCAAAAGCTATAGATTCAATGTCATTCAAGCTGTATACCTTGTTTTCTCTGATTTAGGTACCATAAAAGCCACAAACAAAGGAAAAGTAGAGGAATGGCAACACCAATGAGTATCCATATCTTGTTCATGTTTTTGTTTTTGTTTCCTGCAATAAATTTGACTCATTTAGATTCAAAGAGGTTAAGATGTAGCAAAGAAACAACATTGATAACTATAACATTATTACCTGTGTGTGGATTTTGGTTGATCACATACTTTAATGTGGAATTATCATGTAGATTAACCAAGAACCTGTTGCTTCCTGTCCATAAGACACAACCAGTTCCATTGGTGGTGCTGCTATTAAACCCTACACATTGGCAATCATTCCAACACTTCACAAAACAATCACTAATGCTTAAACTTGGATCGTCAACGATTTCTGTTTTTGTGGTATCTAGAGCAAACTCGCCCTTTTTTTCACTAAAATCGTCACCCTCTCTCCTACATTCAGGCAAAACTGATTCCACACAACCATCGTCTAAGTTGTATCCATAACAAAACTCGGGGGTCCAAACACTAGTATTACCACCATCTATAATTTGGCCTTTTGGTGTCAAAATCCACATGGCTAAAGAAGGATCAACATTACTACCCTCAAATCGTAGGTATCGTTCTTCATTGTTGTAAACGAAACTAAGACTATAATGTGATTGGCTATTTGGGCCATTCAGTGCAAATATATACGGAAATGTATCATCATATCTATTCCCACTACTCCAATAGGGTTTCCCTCGTTTTCGAATCATTAATCTTTGAGATGATTCTTCAACAGGTTCCCAGCTTAAAGTAAAAGCTCCAAAATCAGGGATTTCATTGCTCAGCCAAGAAGTCAGGGTCCAATTTTGCCCTGTTCTGATGTTAGACCCAAGCTTCATACCTGGTAAGAGTATGTTTGTAGGGTGATCAAAACTCTGCCACAAAATGCTTTTGTCGGTCTCTTTGATAAGCAAGAAGTTACCGTCGTATCTCAGGGTCGCGGCCAAGTTTGGATTTGGACCAACTTGAATATTAGTAATATTCATTAGAGTTTTCCCTCCGGCTTCGATGATCAAGTTTCCAGTGTTGGGGTCGATGGATAGTGCATGAGTTCCCGAGGGGGATATGATAGGTGAATTAGGATTGCCTACCCATACTTCCCTAGATTGAACGTCGTTGGTGTACCAAATTCCCAAGTATCTGTAATCATCTCCGAAGAACCCCAACGTAAAATCTCCACGCATGGAAACAAGTTGATCCGTGGATTTGAGTCGGCCGCCAAGTTTGATTGCTGAAAATGCATCGGTGGGGGGACAAAATTTGACGGTGTAATTGGCATCCGTACAAGTATATGGACTCGTCATATATTCGTTCTTATAAACAAGGGATCCAGGACATGACGATTTAAACAACTGACCGTATGCACTCTGCTTGCAAGTTCCGAAACTGCAACAATCATCCGGCGAGCCGAAGGCTTGGCAAGCACTCTTACACCCTCCACCCTCCAACGACAGTTCCGGGGGGCACCATTGATTCATGTCGCCACTGCAACCAACCTTCCTGCAACTACCGGTCCCACCAGCCGCTTCCACAAGTATCTGTAAGTTGTAGCCGTTGGTGATGTCGATGTCGACGCCATAGTAGTTTTCTCCCAAGGATCGGTCGTATGGATAACCATCGAATTGCACAAGCGTAGCCGGTGGGGTCGCGGTTTCTCCATTGCACTCCATTTCATTGGTGCCGCAGTCACCGGTGGCGCACGACCCATGACCTGACCCATTGAAGGTACAACCGGTTCGACCCCAGATGGTTGCCGTCCAGTTAGACGGCGTGTGAAAGGAGCGTGACGTACCCTTCCTGAGCTCGAATCCGGTGACATTGAAAGCAGTGGTGGTTGAGATTCCGGGCCAGACAGTGAAATTACAATCGTTGACGATGGTCAAAGTAGTCCCTGAAGCTCCTGCAGATTTTGGATGAAATTGCATCAACTACAAAAAATCATCAATCAGGTGAATGATATTTACAGAGTAAGAGGAGGGAGGAGTCTATGTTACCATTAAAAAAGAAGAAAAGAAAGCTCATTAGTATGTAAAGAAGAACAATTGCTAGATGAAATTGTGAGGAGGAGGATTTCATTTCCAAAATCATGATCACTATCATCAGAAGCAATGAATTATAATTTTTGTGCTGTTGTGAATCTTGGTTGTTGTTGTAGCCTTGTAGTTTCTTCTATTTAAGTTGGAGGGGTTGGTTGACCCCGTCAACTTACCTAACCAGGGGTGTTCAAAAAAAGCCGAAATATCGAACCGAACCGGATGATCTGAAACCGAGAAAAACGGATACCCAAGCAACCCGTGACCCGAAAGACCCGAAAAACCCGAAAATGAGGGTACCCGCTAAGTCACGGATCGGGT
>LUCG01147601.1:0-13206 GCA_001633085.1 Carthamus tinctorius
CGAACCACCGACGATCTCTACACATATAGCGTGTAACACCCGAGTCAACCCACCATGCACAGTAACCATCCTGTACATAAAAGGATTCAAGGATTAGTGAACAAACATAAACCTTAGGTTTATCAAGGTTAGAAAAAATCTGGCCTTTTGTGAACAGAGCCACTAGACCTATCGTTCCCACTATCGCTGCTTCCAGCACCATTGTTCACCATTCCTTTCTTATTGAGATTCAACCGACAATCACATTTCAAGTGACCAGTCATATTACATCTCCAACAAACCAAAACATTAGGTTTTTTGTTTGGTTTGTTCCGGCCCTTAAACTTGCGTTTGAACCTTTTCCTTTGTGGTTGTGATTAATCTTGTTTCCCTCAACCATGCGGACCGAAGGTTGTCCAACATCAGGATTAGCCTTGTCTTTATCACTTTCTTGACCATGGAGAGATTCCTCAATCCGTATGTGACTACCGAGTTGTATCAGAGACAACTCCTCCTTTTGATGTTTCAAGGTATGCTTGAAATCTTTCCAGGATGGTGGCAGTTTGTCAATCACACTCGACACAATAAAACATTTATCCATCTTCATGTTGTGTTGAGTGAATTGACCCAGAATGTGAAGCAACTCATTATACTACTCCATGACCGGCCTTGAATCCACCATCTTATAACCATTAAAATCGCTAACGAGAAACTTCTTACTAGAAGCATTGTAACGCCCCGTTTTCCAAAGTTATGATTTTAACTTAGTTAGTTAGGGTTTAAGTTAACATGTGGGTTGGTTGTGTGATCTGCAGAACCTCGAGGGCTTTAGTGATAATTCTCAAAGTAAAGGGTGGATGGTGGCACGTATATAAAAGGGATGAAAGCCCCAAATCCCTTTCATTTTGGGGCTTGATCGATTCTAGAGAGCAAGAGAGGAAGAGAAGACGTCTTCGTGTGTGTGTGTGTGGTGCAATTCGTTGGAAGCTTCATAGGAGGAATCTTTATCGTTTGGTCGATAGCAAGGTATGTATTTTAAACCCTTTATGTTGTAGAATTTTGAAGTCTAAGAAAAGGTTAGGGTTTTGTTGGGTTTGATTGAGAAATTGATGATCAATCGATTATCCATTGGTTTTATACATATTAGTTTTGCGTTATAGATTGTTAATAGATGGTTGGGAGTTGATTAGATATGTCATTTCGAGTTAGAATCGTCGGAAATTGGTTTTGGGGGTCAAAACCTCGATTTTGGGGCTGAAACCCGCGAGGAAGATGACCTGGGTGTAACGGTAGGACACCCGCGGGTAGCAACACACCGATCACCCTCATTTTCAACTGGAATGTTTTTGCACTTTTTCCAAACGGTGATGTTTTGGGGTTTTTGTTTAGGGCCTCCCTGAGGATGTTCCAAGGGATGGTGTTTGGTAGATTTTGGAAACATTTGGGATGGTTTAACCAAGTTTCGGGCTTAGGGAACGGTTTAGCCGTGAGTGTCAAACTGGGATATTTGTTGATGTGTGATATCTATATATGATTGTATAGGTACTGAAGGCTTATAACTTGTGTGTGTGCCTTGCAAGTGTTGCTATCAGTTGAACTCATACAGGTGAGTACATTAACCTACTCTTATATGATCATATATGCTAATTATGTGTGTACATTGTGTGGTGACAAATGAAACTGGCATGTAATTTAGTTAGGACTCATTGTAGTGGTAAGTGGCCATCGTGAGGACTAACTGGAAAATGTCCAAGTACCATTGTCTAATGGTCCTTGATGGTATTGAGCCGTAAGGACAAACGGATTAACATGCATGTCCAATTCATGTCCTATGTATGGTGATTATGTGATATGCGGTTGGTATAGAGTCTGATTTGTGCTCACTAAGTGTATAGCTTAATCCGTTATGGTTTATTGTTGTAGTGGCAGGTTCATCCGCTAAGGATAAAGGGAAGCCTCGCGCATGAAGCTCTGGGTGGTCAAGGCTCAGCTCAGCTTTAATATCTATACAACATTTGACATTTTGTTACCATTTGAACTTCTTTTGGAGATGTAAACAATGAGTCTTGAATTGTTCTAAAATTTTGTTTTACCTTGGAGTGTTTAAAAAGGGTGTTGCATCTAAAATTCTAACTATGATATTGATCTACTACTCAATTGAACTATAAAACAGTTAAGTGCAGTGGAGAATGAAATACTAGTTCAAAACAGAGTCTGTGACAATACACCAAGAACACACAGTAAGAGAATAAGGAAGATGACAATAGCTTCAAATGATTTTTTATGGATTCAGAAAATTGACAATTACAATACTTGGAACCGAGAAAATTATAAAGGGGGAAACTACATATTTATACTAGTCGCTAACGGCTCTGGGGATGCCTTTACAGTGGACCAATCACAGCCCTTGAAAGTAAGTCGGTTTAAACTACTGCACGTGCTTGGCATGTGACTGTAACCACCCTTTAAAACTTCAGTAAAGTTATCAACCGCAGAGGAATAGTCCGTAGAGTCTCTGTGAAGTGTCCCAGAGGCTCTGCCGTTCCACACTTGTAAATTTTCTTGACTTCTGGTACTCTATCCTCTGCGGTAGAATCTTCTGTCATTTCTAAGTTGTACATTTTTCTCATACTTTTACAAACAAGAAATATGGAGCTAACAATCTCCCCCTAAGTATGGAAAAATGACTTGCCATTACATTGAAAAGGAAATGACATTATACTTACAAGAAAACTTGAAATTACAGGCTATTCTATTCTGCTGGGAAGTCATTCACTGGGTTAGTGCAATCATCCTTTAGCATCACATACATTTTCAGTATTAGCCTTCTGTATTTTACTTGTGCTCGGATGCTCTCTAGCAACCCTTCGACCTCTTGTCTTGTCAGGTGCCCATCGTCCACCTCTCTCATGATCCCCTCGTATATCTTGCTCAGGGTCCCACTTGAGTACTTGTGGGCCTCCATTGGATCGAAGAACTTCTTTATGCTGCTCACATCCGTCTACGTGTAACCATGCTGAGGCACATCGATAATTCTGTGGCTTGGAACATCTTCAACCCATGGAGGATGGATGTTAGGGGTTGTTGTTCTAAATGTGTATTGACCAAGTTGAAGGGCCAACTCGAAGTCCTTCTGGCTATTCAGCTTGATGTGGGCTCGCATGACCTCTACAACCCTTTTAAGAGAGGCCGCATACGTCAGCTTGCTTTCCATCAGCTTGTTTAACATTCCGCGTAGGTATGGAAGGTCGAATGCACTTAGATTATGCAGATCAGCATCTGTGAAGGTATACTCCACCTTATCCTCTCTGATAACTACGTACCCGTATAGCAGTGTGGCTTCTTGCAGAGGGTACGAGGGGAGATCCTCTTCATGCGCTTGATGGCCCTGTTTGAGAAAACCATGTCAGCCTTTTTGGTCTTCAATGCCAGCTTATATTTCTCTTCTAGGTTTAGGCCGACAAGCTCTGGATCATAAAGAGCAGATGTGTCCTTCTAGGCATATAACCAATGGTACTTCTCTTCGGGCATCTCCAGAGGGTCAATAAACCTTGGAGGTGCAGGTTTGGGGATCTGATCCATTTGGATGATTATGCTATCAACCCTTCCTTCTGTGGGAACCTGCAAATGGACAAAGTCCGCAAGATTTTCGAAAGTGCCCGTTGAAGAGTCTGGCATAGAGGGTCTGGTAGAGGATCCTTCACCAGCTTTTGGTCTTGTCAAAGGGGGCATAGAAGGCATAGGACGACCGGTCTCAGCTCTGTGAGTTTTGACCGACTCCTTTAGGGCTTGGATAAGGGCCTCATCCTCTGGGTTAGAAAGTGCACCCTCATCGATCTCGTCATCCTCTGAGCTAGAGTCAGGCAGAGGGGATTTTTTGGCTATCTGCTTTCCTTTATCCTTCTTCTTCCCTTTGTCCCCAGAGGACTTCTTCTTCTCAAAAAGATCGACCGCAGACTCAACGATCTTAAGAGGCCTCTCTGTGACTTTGGACTTGGGAGCACTGGGGGCTTCTTTTGGTGCAGCCTCTGGTACCTTAGGTTGAGAGCCCTAGGAGATTAGTGGTTGTTATTTCGAGGCTTTCTTGTTCTCCCCCTCATGATCATCAGGGTCATTACCTCCCTGATGACCATGCTTGGGATCCGCTTCTACAGAGCATGTGGTTGGTGATAGACGGATGATGCTGTCAAGAAGTCCTTGAACTGTGTCTTCTAATCTTTTGATCAGCTCCTCTGCGGATAGCACGGCTGCATTGACATTCAGGTTCAAGTTGAACCTGATGTCTTTGGTATAAGTCCGCAGAGTGCTTCAGAACCAGACACCCTCTGCCACGATGTTGTCGGTCATATGCCTGATGTGAGAGGCAGTAGTTCTGTGCGAGGCCCAGAAGTCGCGACTAATGTTCTCATTTTGCCTTCGGACGATATTGGCGAGGGCCTCCACCATGGTGTCAATCTGCTTTCTGGCAGCAAGATGGTTAACGTTCGCTTGAGTAGAGAAGGAGGCTTGACCCATGACCATCGCTGAATTAACCATCTTCTTGATCTCATCTTTATATTCCGCGTAGTCATTGTAGCCAGCAGTTGAGAGGTCCGTGACGTGGTCTCTGCCGGCTTGGAGAAGTTCGTCTTTGAAGGCTTCCAGAGCCTCTGCGGTAGGAGTGACGGTGGAGAGGGCTCTGGTGAGATCATCCTTGGTGAAAGCTGCGGCTTGAAGATTGGTAAAGTCAGATCTCAGAGAGGATGTGGCCTGTGTAAGCGCCTGTAGAGCCTCTATATTCTATCGCAGAGCCTCTACGATGTTGGAGATTGGGGTTGAGCTTTGCAACTCACACAGTTTGGTAACTACCTCTGCGGCAAAGGCTTTAAACTCCCCATTTGTCACAGGTGCATCCAGGGATCCTAAATCACCAACACATGGTGATTTAGTCGTTGTGGAGTGTACGACACCCTTAGTGGCCGGGTTGACGTTGCCATCTCTGGGACTTCCATCGTGTCCTCGGTCTCTCTGGGGAGTGCCTCTCGATGTTCTGTCGACATCATGCTGAGATGGTTCAGAGCCATCCTTCGTAGAGAGGCTGAGTGGAGACTTTGGGTGTTCAAGACCCAGAGCCTCTGTGTCCCTATTCAACGCCTCTGAAGCATGTTTGATTGCTATAAGTGTTTGCGAGGCAACAAATGCCTCTGTGCTAGGTTCTGTCGAGTCCTTGGGAGAAGGGACACTTTTTTCTTCACCAACACCCTTTTGAGAGGGTGAAGGTGGAACCCGGGATTCCCGGTTGTTCTTAGGGCCAGAGGACGAAGGAATGTCCTCTAGCGAGTCTAGTGGGGTTTGGAAAGGAATGTGCACTCCTTCTTCAATGAGGGATCCCTCTTGAACAGGGGCCTCAGGGATGTGGGTTGCACGGGGAGTTTGGGTAGGTTGTGTGCCCATGGCATCCTTTTCACCCTCATTCTTACCTCCTAAACCCTCTAACTCTTCTTNGTTGAGGATGTCGTCATCTACATCCATATTGAATTGGGGAATGGACCAAGAGTGTGACAGAGCAAGTTCATAATTTCTAAGGCTAGACGATTGAGCCTTTGTGCGCAAGGATCCAGGAAGAGTCTTCTGTGGGATGGTCCAATCAAGAAATGAAGACTGGGGTTGCTCTTGGAGTTGGTCGGTGGTACCTTTTTCAAGAAGGTCTTTAGTTTGATCTTTCGAAGATGGTGGGGGTTGGTCTTCTGTGGCACCCTCTGGGAGTTCAGGTTCTATGACCTTAGCCTTCAGTAAACACCTCTTTCTTTTTGGAGGATAGGGTTGTACTCTTCTTGGGTGTGGGATAACTCTTTCATAGGAGAGGGTTCCTGAACTAGAGAGGATACCTTCTCTGGGGTTTTGACAGAAGCCTCTATCGGTTTTGCCTTCTTGTGTTTCTTCCTAGGGGTTTGGACCTCTGTCAGTGGGTCCTCTTCTTCTGCAGACCTCTTCTTGGGTTTCTTTTTCTTTTTCTCCTTGGGATCCTCACGTCTAGCTAATCTCTCTGGCTTATTTTGCTCTCTTTCTAACTCAGCCTCACTAGCCACTTCTGGCTCCTCCTTTGCTCCCTCAGCGATCCTAAAAATCACTCTCTCACCTCTCTGGGCTCCTATTCGTGGGGGGAGGAGGTTGCGGGGACCGGCTTTTGGCCTCCTGTGCCCACGTTTGTATACCTCCCTACTCTCACTCTCTAGGTATCTAAGCATCTTCCTTGACAGAGGTCGGGGACTAGCATATCCCAGGGAGTGTGCAGTAGGACGAAACTCCCTAAGAGGGTAGTACTTTGCCAGAGGTTCTGCAGGTTGCAAGTCCTTTGCAAGTTGTTCTGAAAAGCATAGGCCAAAAAATATTTGAAGAATTAGGTTCTCTGGATTCTTCTTCTTGGCAATCTTAGAACTCTGGGTCGCACATTTATTCTTTATTTGGCTTACTATGTCCTCAAATATTAATTGTGCAAAGTCCAGTGGCAATCCAAAGTAGATTCCATACATTATGGAAAGCACACTTTGTGAGGTCTGGTCATGACTCCCCACTTTCCCTGTGAGGCAACAGTTCAAAATGGAAAGCAGAGTGTTCCATAGGGGAGGGAGACCCATTCGTCGAAAGTCACCCATTTTGTTCAGTGGGTGCTTGTCGTCCTCAGTATAGGAGTGGAATGCGAGGAATTCCATGAGTTCAGCATCAGTTGGGGAAGGGGAGTAGTGTTCACTCTCCAGGTCCTCCACAGTGGGTAATTGCAGTACTTCTCAGAGGGTCTCCACATTTATATGAAGAGTGACGAAATGCTTTTTGTTGGGGTAATGAGCATCGCCGATGATGCTCAGGCCAGCTTCCTCATGGTGGCATACATAAAAGCTCAGTAAAAATTGGGTTAGGTATGTTTCAGCAACAGGCTTGGTGGCTGAGAGGGCATAGTAAATGTAGTGGTTGCGGAGGATTTGAATTAGCATATCGGTGTATTCAGGGAAGCCATTTGGTTTGGGGTCTAGGTAATAGTTGTTTGGTTTCTTGACTAGAACAGAGTGTTCGTAGCCACTGGTTAGGAATTTTGCAGCCATGGTGGACACTTAAGATTGGTCCGTTTCTTGGTAATAGATGTTTTGGGATTGAGCCGAAGCTGAGGAAGAGGAAGCTTGAGACATTTTTGAATGCTTGAAGGTTAGAACAGAATTGCAAGTTCACCTGAGATTCGCTGGAGTTCTTTAAGAGTGTGGAAGGTAAAAATGGAAGGGGTAATGAGGTATTTATAGTAAAAATAAAAAATAGCCGTTTAAAAAAGCGATTAATGAACGTGATGAGTGCCTACGAAATTTTGGGCGTCTCAAGGGTTGCAATGTGGGCTACGTTCAACAAGAATGTGCCACGTGTATTTGGAAAACGTACGATTGATGACGTGCGTTTCACTTTTCTGACACGCGCGTGGCTCTCTGTGACCCTTATCCATTAACCATGCGCATCGTTTCAGATTCAGAAATTATAGAAGTAAATTTCTGCAGAGGCCTAAGGGGTTACAGAGCCTCTGTGATACGTGTGGGGCCTTCTACATGTTGCACCTTTTTATTTACCTAAACATTTGAAAATTCAAAGCAACGTGAATGTTGAAATCAGAAGCTCAAATTCAAAGAGCCTCTGTGGAAAGTGACAGAGGTTCTGATAGAAAAGAGTTCTAATATCAAAACATTAAAAGGTTTGCACGTTCTATTGGTTTTGGTATTTGTGAAACAAATCCTCCCCCTTGAAGCCAGCTTTCATGGCTCCCCTTAAAACAAGAATGGTTTGAAAATCCTATGAAGAATGAAGGTATCAATAGAGGAACATTTCATAGAGCCTCTAAGACAGTTCACAGAGGATCTGTGGAAAAAGACTTATGTGACTAAAACAAGTTTGAATTCTTCAATAGGTTTTATCATTTTAAAGTTTATACTCCCCCTCAAACCTTGCATATCCTCTGCATTGGTAATGTTTCAACTAAGAAACAAATGAAGGTTAATCAATAAATAAGAAAATATTTACAAAAACATATTTACAGAATGAAGCAAGACACACAAGATTTAAGACACTGGACATGTCATCCCTATCTTTTCGACAAGAAAGTTGAATCTTTTCTCATCAAGGGCTTTGGTAAAAAGACCAGCCAATTGAAATTCTGATTTTACAAAGTATAATTCGACATTACCTTCTTCAACATGATGTTTTAAGAAATGGTACCTTATGTCGATATGCTTTGTTTTGGAGTGTTGCACAAGATTGGAAGAGATTGCAATGGCACTCTTTGAATCACAGAGGATAGGGATCTTGTCAATGGAATAACCATAGTCTCTTAGTTGGGTCTGCATCCAGAGAGCTTGTGAGCAACAACTTGCAGCAGCTACATATTCAGCCTCTGTCATAGAAGTTGACACACAATTTTGCTTCTTTAATGACCAACTTACAAGTTTCCCTCCAAAGAATTGACAAGTCCTAGAGGTACTCTTTCTATGAACTTGACATCCACCATAGTCTGAATCAGTCTAAGCCATAAGATCTATGTTTGAGTACAGAGGATACCAGAGGCCCAGAGTTGGTGTCTTCTTCAAATATCTTGAGATCCTCTTCACTGCACTAAGATGAGATTCTTTTGGATTGGCCTGATATCTAGCACAAATACAAGTAGAAAACATGATGTCAGGCCTACTTGCTGTTAGATATAAGAGAGATCCAATCATACCTCTTCTACAAATGGACCATTCAAGTCTTTATGAAGCTTTAGGCCAGGGGCCATTGGTGTCCTCATGGGAGAGGCATCATTCAGCTTGTACTTCTTCAGAAGGTCATGCACATATTTGGATTGATTGATAAAGATTCCTTTGGAAGATTGCTCGACTTGTAGACCTAAGAAGAAGGTGAGCTCTCCCATCATGCTCATTTCAAACTTATTCTGCATCAAAAACTCAAACTCTTTGCACACTGAAACATCAGTTAAACCAAAGATAATGTCATCAACATATATTTGTACAAGCAAGATATCATCATTCTGTGTTTTATAAAACAAAGTAATATCTGTTGTACCTCTGTGAAAGCCATTAGTGGTAAGAAAAGTAGACAAGCGTTCATACCATGCTCTGGGAGCCTGTTTGAGGCCATACAGAACCTTGTCCAAAAAGTAGACATGGTTAGGATACTTCTCACTTTCAAACCCTGGTGGTTGCTTGACATAGACTTCGTCTTTAAGTTTGCCATTCGAGAAGGCTGATTTTACATCCATTTGGTAGACCTTAAACCCTCTATGAGCAGCATAAGCTAGAAAGATGCAAATTGCTTCTAATCTAGCCACAGGGGCAAAAGTTTCCTCATAATCTATGCCCTCTTCCTGGCAATAACCTTTGGCAACTAGTCTGGCCTTGTTCCTCACCACAACACCTTGTTCATCCTTCTTATTTCGAAAAACCCACTTGGTACCTATTGGAAGTTTACCATTTGCCAGAGGTACAAAAGTCCATACATAGTTTCTGTCAATTTGAATGAGCTCATCTTGTATAGCATCAACCCAGAAGGGATCTGCCAGAGCCTCTGCCACAGTTTTTGGTTCAATCTCACTTACAAATCATGCAAATAGGCAGAAGTTTGCTATGGCCCTTGTCTTGACGCCAGCAGAGGGCTCACCAATTATTTGGGTTTGTGGATGATTTTTGGTCCATTTGATAACGTGTGGTGGGTTAACAGTGGAGACTATCTCTTGAAGAGTTTGAGATTGTGATGCAGATTCTGAGACTTGAACTGGAGCTTGTGTTGAAGAAAGATCTTGAGTGCTATCTGTTTGGACAGCTTCTGGTGGAGCAGATTCTGTAGGAGGAGTAACAGAGGATGATGGAATGGATGGTGCTTGATCTGAGATAGTAGTTGTGGAGGGACTTGCTCTGTCAACTTGGTCTTGTGTGACAGAGGCTATTTCATGTTCCGTAGAGGGTCTGTCAGATTCACCTTCATCCTCATACCATTCTGCAAAAAGTTGCTCAAGGTCTTGTGTGATGGTTGCATTTGGNTTTTTAGCTCCTCTATGAATTTGTCTTGAATAACCTGAAAGTTATCATCAAATCTCACATTAGTGCTTACTTCAACAATCTGAGTTCTAGGAATGTATGCTCTGTAAGCAACAATGTCCCATGCATATCCAATGAAGATAGCATCATCTCCTTTGGGATCAAATTTCCCAATGGGTTCTCTGTCATTAAGCACAAAATATTTGTAACCAAACACATGAAAGAACTTGATATTTGGCCTTTTGTTGTGAAGAAGTTGGTAAGGGGTTTTCTCAAATCTCTCAACCACCAAGGATCTATTTTGAGTAAATCAAGTAGCAGAGACAGCTTCTGACCAGAATGAGAGAGGTAGCCCAGAGGCATTCAGCATGGTTCTGGCAACCTCAACTAGTGTCCTGTTTTTCCTCTCTACTACTCCATTACGTTGAGGTGTCCTTGGGGCTGAGAAATTGTGGGTGATTCCAACAGAGGCTAGATACTCTTCAATCACAGAGTTCTTAAATTCTGTGCCTATATCACTCCTGAGTACCCTAACTTGAGAGCCATGAAGAACTTGGAGTCTCTTTAACAGATTAATTAGTACAGAAGGAACTTGAGATTTCTATCTAATAAATTCTACCCAAGTAAACCTTGAAAATTCATCAATAAGTACCAGAATGTACTTCTTTCCTCCAAGACTTTGCACTGAAATAGGTCCACAGAGGTCCACATGTAGCATTTGCAAAGGCTTATCATAAGAAGGACCAGACTTGGTTTTATGGGAAGACCTTTTGAGTTTCCCATTTCACAAGCAGAACAAAGATGATCTTTTTCAAATTTTATATTGGGCATTCCTTTGACTAACTTAAACCTTACCAGCTTGTCTAAAGTATGAAAATTAAGATGACAAAACCTGGTATGCCAAAGCCAAGCCTCTTCATTTTTCACAGAGGAGGTAAGACAAACTTCCTCTTTGGCTTCTAAAGAGTCAAAGCACAGAAGATACAGATCTCCTCTTCTGTTTGCTCTCATCACCTCTGTCAATGTATCTGCTTTGTACATTACGCAGAATTTGACTTTGAAAAGCACATCCAACCCATTGTCACACAATTGACTAACACTTATGAGATTGTGTTTAAGTCCATCCACATAAGATACTTGGTTCATTTTTACTTCTCCTTTAACTATCATTACATATCCTTTGATCTTTCCTTTTTGGTTTCCACCAAAAGCCACAGAGCCTCCTTGTTTCAAGTAAGATGACAGAAGCTCTAATGTGCCTGTCATGTGTCTCGAGCATCCTGAGTCAACTACCCAGGTAGACACATGTTGCTCTTTCTGCAATCATACAATATTTACTTTAGGTACCCATTTTCAGTTGGGTCCTTTATCATTAGCTTGCTTGTGGTATGCCATAGCACCCTTTGATTTGGTCTTACTTTTCTTTGGAAGTGAATTGCCAAAATGTCTATTGTTTACCACAGAACCATTGTCCTTAGGGTGTGTGACCAGACAGGAAGAATGGTGAAGATGTTGAGAGAGAGCATGCATAATGTTGAAACAACCACAGAAGGGAACTTTACATGAAACTTGCTTAAACTTTTCATTGAACTTATCAAAGAAGGGTACAGAATTTTTATTTTTAGATCCCTTCTTAGGTATGGGCTTCTCTTTACAAGATTTCTTCCCTATTCTAGACTCCCTTTTGAAATTGTTTTTATACTTCTTCTGTTTTAACCCCCCCCCCCCTTTGACTTTCTAGCATTTATTGAGAAAGAACTTGAGTTAGTTTGTGGCCATTTTTCTTTCTGTTGCCATGTAAACTTTGGTCTCTGAGTTTTAGAAGAAGAACTTTGAGAGTTACTCTGTTTTTCCTTTTCCTTTTCTCTTTTCTTAAGATCAAGAGAGGTCATGACATTTATGCACATGTCCATAAAATCAGGGCAGATCATTACCCCTGTTTTCTTATTAGTTAAGGCAATACTGGTAATTGGAATGTTTACCATTTCTTGCCCAATTGACCTATGTGCAACAATATCAGTTTCTACAACTTGTGTAGGACTCTCTTCATAATCTGACACAGATTCATGCTCAGAAGTATCATTATCTGAGAAATCATTGCAAGTACCATATGTAGAAGAATTAGTCAATGATACCTCTGAACATGATTCAGATTCTGAGTTAGAGGAACCCTCTTCTTCAGAATCTGAGGTAAGAAGATCTCTATCAGTTATGACAGAACTTGAGAGTTTTTGATTTACACTTGATGGTTCTGTGACAGAACTTTCTTCACAGAGAGATTCTCTTTCAAAGAGCTCTGGCATATTAGAGTTAACTTTTGTGGCTTCTGTGATGTATTTTGGCAAAAACTCGGGTGCTTCTGAGGGTAATTTTCTTTCTAAAGGACAAATTTCACACACAAAAGCACAATCCTCTTGGGTCTCTGGTTGTCCAAACTTGAAGATTCCTATCTGACTCTGGCTCATAAACTTTCTTGGAATGAAATTCTTCTTTTCAGAAGGTGAGAAAGAGTCAATGTAGTCCTCAAAAGCTACATTTTTCATGACAAAGGAAGTTCTTGAGTCTGGAGCAGCCAGAAGCCTTCTTCTTTTGAAAATAGACTTTGTATTAGGTATGTTGCTTTTAAGATTCTTTGAGTATCTAAAGGGATTCTCCAGAGTTTTGGTTGATTTGAAACTTGGTTTGTTATCAAACTCTGAGAAACCCAGGCCTCTTCTTCCCATGTTAACTCTAATATTTTTAAAAACATTTTGAGCATCTTGAAACTTTCTTATTTTGAGCTCTCCTCAAGAATATCTTGATGCAAAAACTCTCTTTCCTTTTGGAAAAATTCTTTGACAGAAGCAACATTGCTCTTCTCATGCTCTACCCTCCTTAACTCATCAACTTTGTTCTTTAATTCCTTTTCAAGCTTGGCAAATTTTTCTTTAGAAGACTTTTTTAAATTCACAAAATTGCTTTGTGCCTCTTTGAACATTTTAAAAAATCTATCATTTTCCTCTGTTAGAAGAATGATCTTTTTTTCACAGAAGGAAAGTTTTTCTTTAAGCTTATAATGTTCCAAGTGGCATGAATCAAAATTATCAATGATCTCATTGTATAGATCAATTGATTCAGAAGAGTGAGTGGTGAGCGATTTCTTTTGCAATTGTTTTTCACACTCACAGACTTAATTGTACCTCAAAGC
>LUCG01147650.1:0-15183 GCA_001633085.1 Carthamus tinctorius
AAAACCAAGAGTTTTTTTAATCTAATTTTATAAAAATAAAATTGAAAAATTTTGAAAAAAATGAGAAGATGCCACGTGGCAATGCAATGTTTCTGCTTTATATATATATATATAGATTATAGAAAACACATGTAAGAATAACAGAAGCGATTATAGTTAATATAAAATCTTATTCATATAAGAACCATTACGATGGATCGTAATTACAACACAAAAATCTAGGCTTCTAATACACATACTAAGACCATATAAAATAAACTGATGCCAACACCAAAAACCAGACTAAATCGCAACTTTAGTAGCTTCCTTGAACTATTTACGTCATCCTCCCAAGCTTGGAATTGTACTAATCTGTGATACATGATTATTAAGCTAAATTTGCTTAGTGATTTCAAATTATACATCAAAATCATATACTCTATTTATAGCCTCGTAAAGAAAATTAACGTGCTAATATGCTCATGTAAGTCACTTTCTTTTAGAATCCAATTTCCACCGATGGATGTCACACTTTCCGGTATTACTTTGGACCCCTCGTCAAGAGTCCGGGATCATTTCTACAACCCCTTTCCCGGTTAATACCGTCTCAACGATACCACCTTCCTACACCTCATTCCAACCATCTTTTCATGATTAGAATTCATATATAGGTAGTGTAATCATTAGTGATCTTTATTTCTTTTATTTATATGCGCATATATCCAAGATCATGAACATACTAAACATAATAACATGTTTGAGGCAGAAAATTAGAGTCGTATGAGAAATTTAGCACTTAAGTATGTATCACAGGTTTGTAAATAAACTAAAACAGAAAATATAAGGAATCACCTTAGGCCTTGGAAGATTGAAGCTTAAACCCAGCAGCCCTCTAACCTTGCTTACTTAATCTTTTCTTCCTTCCTCACAAAGTGTGAAGTGGTATGTATGTGTGTGTTTTTCTGCTGGAACTTGAAGTAAAAAGAGAGAAAATGACAAGACGAGACTCTCATTTATACTAAAAAGTAAGGTGCTTCGGAACTAGGTTAGTCACCTATTGATGTGGCTTTTTCCTAAACACCTTATGCCACCATAAGACAGCTCCTGCTGTCACAAACAACCCATTTTTCTTTTGTTTTTAACATACTAAGCACTCTATATATACAGCTTATTTATTTATTTATTTATTACTTTTTATTAATACTTATAAATAATTATTTTGTTTATTTTCACCAACTCAATATTTTATTAATTTACAGCATCCAAACACCTTGTTGTTTTTATTACCGAAACAGCAAAATAAGGTTGTTACAACATGTTTTTTTTTCTAAAACAGAGAAAATAAAGTGGTTAATGGCTGAATTTCAATAGATTTAGGTCCGTAACATCTGATTCGATCCAATCATCCAACGAATTGTTATAAAATCAAATTTCAATCAACATTGGATATTACTATTCGTTATCTATTGAATTCCTAGATGTTTAAATACAATTCCAACCAAGTAATTCATCCAATTTCAATCAATTATTCGTATATTTTCTTAATTTATCAACAACATTATGTATAAACATCAACTCAAACAAATTATTTATATTATTAATAAAAAGAAACGTCCCTTCGTCGACCATCATCTTCATCAATATTAATTGACACCCATGCAATAATATAAACCTTCATTAAAAATCCATAAATTAAAAAAAAAAAATTCATTTCATAATGATATACATCCGTGTAGTTCTCTTGTTTACATACACCACTTGAAATCAAATCAAATAATACTCTACACCACATGATAAATAATAAATACATACATACACAATTTGTTGCACAACCTTGATACTTTTCTACATTATACTTGCACGTTCCGAAAGAATTTAGAAAAAAAATATACATACGTACATACACATACCTACATAGACTTTGAGATCATGTGAAACCATACTGCTTCCATGAGACTCGTGACCAGATAAACAAAACACTGACACAATGTTTATGCTGTAAAAAATACCTTCACAATATTCACTGTGAAGTTTCAGTGTTATTTTTGTGGTCTCACGAGTCTTACAAAAACAAACTGGTCTCCGTGAACCCAACCCTACATAATACACATATATACATATATATAATAAGGAAAGTGATGGCAATTTGTGGCGACTATCTGCCGGACATGAGACTGACAAGAGTCTGGTTTTCATAAAAGGAGCCAACATCCCAGTCTTCCGTCGTGGAGGAGAGGGTCATTAGCGCAACCACGATGGATCTCATGCTTGGCCGTAACTGGGGATTCTCGTGTGTGCAAGCTTTCGCAAGTTGAGCCATCTGCAACACCCGAGTTCACAAATTTCATTATGCATACCAGTCAAATGTTATTTGCGTCTTGTTTTTCAAAAAGTCAGCTTTGGAGTCATACATCAGCTAGACTGGACCCTTTTTTAGTCAATATGTGTTGGAACCCCTTCTACCCTTGAGCACTCTTTTGATAAGGTTTCACATATCTCACATGGTATTAGAGCAAAAATCTACCACTCTACGGGACTTGGCACTTTGGGAATTTGTACCTGTCTAGCCTCGATTAGACCATTTCAAGTTAATATATGTTGAAACTCTCCAACTCTCCTCAATGGATATTTCGGAAAGTAATTTGATGGGTTCCACATATCTTACACGTAGGACATATAGGTAGTGTATCTAAAGTAATAGACTGAAAAATTCCACTAAAAGGACCATTTACAAACTGTTTATCGGGTAAGAGTTTACTGGTAAGAGTCACCACTCTTTCTAACTTACTGTATTGGCAACATTCCCAGCCATCCAAATGGATTATTCGTAAGCATCTCTTACCCGGTAAGTGCTAACAAATTAAGAATCATCGACCTCACTTACCGGGTACAATTATTGGTCCTTGCTATGTTCACCCGGTAAGGTGGGAGTCAACCACACGATAGGATCAGTCTAGATTAAGAATTTTTGAAAAACGGGATGATGCAACTTTTTGGGACATCCAGAAATGGAAACTGTAGGCATTTTCATGGGATAAAACGAGTTCATGATGTTCCTGAATAATGCTTCCAAGCACAAAAGGGGTACCTTGCGAACTGAATCCAGAGGGTAGTTATCCCCGAGCCTAGGATCAATCATTTTGACCAGGTCGTCTTTTGGATCTGGCTGACTAAGAACTTCTTCAAACTGTAAATCATCAAAGGTCAAACTCATTAGTTGTTATCTAAGAGCATCTCCATCCAACAGATCGTCACAGACAGCTTTATCCACATAAGATTAAATGAAAAACAAAGCAAACAGCCCCTTAATGTTGTAATCTCCAAAATAGAGAAACTGTTGAAATTGGATAAAATTGTTTTGGAGATTTTGATTTTTTTCTTCTCCATATTTGAAGAAATTATGGGATAACGGTTGGAGATGCTCTAATAAGCTAGTGTTTTCCTTCTTTCAGAAAGCATGTACATTATTAGCTAAAAAATGTGAGCAACTAAACTCACCAATGCAACTAGGCCCTTCGATTCAGCCACAGAGCCATTCGCTTTGACTATGGCTTCCTTGGCTGAAATAAGTTCATAAAGTACAACCCCAAATGCATAGACATCTACTTTTGGAGAAACATCCCCATATTGCGCATACCTGCATTGAATCATTAGAGAACTTGATCAACAACCATAATCTCCCAAACAAACCTAAGAATCATCTAGTTTATGATCATTTAGAGATACGACCTTAAATGAAACTTTAATTAAATTCATGACCTTCTAGCATATCAAAGAAAAGATGGCTTTATACTCATCGGAAGGTCATGAATTTAATTAAAATCTTATTTGAGGTTATATACCTAAGAATCCCTCTCGTTTTATCTGCAAGGTCCATGAAAAAATTTCAAGCAAAAATCTAGCGCATTATTAGTCATTAATATAAGGGTATGACCTCCTAACAAGTGTCTTTTAAGTCCATGACCTTCTGGCAAGTTTTCTAGGCATTCTTATGCATGGAAGTGAAATTCTTCTGTCAAGCAGTGGCATTCTCAAACCTGTCAGAAGGTCATGGATTTAAAAAGAAAAAACTAATGCTTTTTCAAGCTTGTCAAAAGATCACGGATTATGAAAAACATTGAAAAAAGGTCATTTAACCAAAGAACCCATCACTAGGCACGGTCTACGACGTGAACCCACATACAACTATTGGCACAGGGCTCTTTGTAAAAACATATGATTAACCATCTGCTAGCTGAACGAGTTCACTGAAAGAAGAAGATTTACTCTGGTGGCATATATCCAAAAGTACCCACAAGACGTGTGGGCAAAGATGTACTTCCAACTTCAGTCAGCTTTGTTAAACCGAAATCTGCAACCTATAGTGAACATATGGCCAATAAATCAGAACCATGTTTCACTTGTTTTACCAATGAAATAGGCCAAAATGGGCCAATAAATTAGCAAAAACAAAAATATAAACGATTGCAAACCTTTCCATGGAAGTTCTTGTCAATCAGTATATTTGCTGATTTGATATCACGATGTATATAAACGGGGACAGTATGTTCATGGATATACTCAAGACCCCGTGCTGAGTCAAGGGCAATCTGCACTCGGGTAGACCATGGTAGTGGGTCCCTTGCTGAGAACAAACATTAAAAAGATCATTATTTCTCTTGTTTAAATACATTCGTTATCAGAAATGAGTCCTTGTATTCAAACTTAATTCACCTGATCCATGTAAATGTTGACTCAAGTTTCCATTTTCAATGTACTCGTAGACCAAGAAAAGGGAACCCTCAACACAATATCCTATCAAACGCACCTGCATCAAAACATAATACGTCCGTATATCATTTTGAAGATGAAGGTGATATATCAACTCAGGATCTCACAAGAATAGTTATAAATGCTACGACATCGACATCACTCAGGTTTGTATACAGAACACCATAGATGGATGCTATGTTTTTAGTTCTGCTTTTAGAGGATATGCATACGGTTTCTTGCTTCAAACTCATTTTGTAAACTTTAACACCGCTTCACTTGTTTTCAAGTTTCTTTTCTTGTCCTCTTTTTATCCCACACACTTTGCAAAAGCCGGAGGTCTTCATGAAAAAACAGCCGGTCAACTCTTTGGGGTAGAGGCCAGGTCTACATACATCTCACCGTTCCTAGACCCCACATTCAGGTGCAGTATAATGGGCTTGTTTGGTTTGGTTTTATTCATATGGGGACTGGTGAAGGTGTAACTTTTTTCTTCATGTCAGGTTGCAAATCACCCAAAGGATGCAACTTGAACAGCAGATTGTCCGTTGTCATTCTATTTATAACCAAGGGAGTGAAAGTTCAAATTAGAACATCTCATACCAGGTTCAGGTGATGAACATGCGTAAGAACCTTCAACTCGGCTAGAAATTCTCTTGATGCTTGCATATCCATCTTCTTGATAGCAGCTTTCTGCAGAAGTTTGCTGAATTAGAAAGACATAAAATCACATTATAATAGTGGGTAATAGGTGCCATTTTTATGGATTAAAAGAACATGATCATTAGATGATGCATGATAACACGAAGAAAGCTGGAATCATATTCATAAGAAGGTGCCACTTAATGCAGAGAGGGTATACACAGCATCAAAACTTGTGTACAATTAAGTTTCTAAACTAAACTGAGCTCAATAAGCATGTGTTTGGTACACGGATGGGACTGGACAAGACTGGAAGGTTTTAGGCTTTCAAACTCACATGGGTAGTTAAGTAAATTACCAATCTTGTCTCATCTCCCTATTTTTGTCCAGCTATTTTGGTGAGCAAAAAAACTCATTTGTGTCTCACTCAGTCGTGTCCTATCACAATCTATTGTCGAACGAAACATGGGACACCAATTTTTGTTTTGTCTTGTCTTGGTGTAAGTGTTTCTACTTGTTGTATTGGAGTTAGTAAATTTATAACGAGCCAAGAGTGTGTGTGGATTTAACTAAATGTGTTCATCATGTTGCCCAGGCAAAATCATCCTTTAACCTACCACAAACATTACAAAAACGTGAAAAAAAGCACATCAACATGAAAGATCACATATGCTCCTCTTTCCCAGACAGGCCAGATGGAAAACCAATATATATACAAATATATAGCAGAAAATCACATAATTATAGCAGCAGCAAAGATCTAAAACAACCCTAGTTCCCAACCTCGCCTCTGAGCTCTGCATAGAAAACTGCCCCAAAACCACCTTGCCCGATCTTATTAGCAAGGCTGAAGTCGTCTGTAGCCTTTGAAAGCTCTTCATATGAGAACTCCACAGATTTGTCAACTGTTATACCTGTAAGGCCAGGAGAGGCACCAGCAGGACCACCTCTAGAGTCTGAACCTCCAACCAAAGTACCATTGGGGGCTATGAGAGAAAGAGAAGACAAATCAATAAGTTGATACAAAATTACCGATAAAATAGACAAGATACGGGAAGCATGTATTTGAATGGTTTAGCATGTATTACAAAGCTATGACTAAAGCAATCAAGCAACCGTATTTGGGTAGATATCATAGCTTAGACCTTATTACTCATTTATCAAAATCATGGCAAGACAATCTCCTTTTGGTGTTAAGTGACTCACTCAAATCTATCTTGAAGAACATTTCTAGTGACCCAAGTAGAAAACAGTTTATTTCAAAACGTTCAGCCTGTCACAAATAATGCAATTAAACAACCCGTATGTACCTCATTCATCTCAGAACTATGATCATTCGCCTCTGTACTACATCAAAATGAGTTGGGATTTTTAGGATGTACATAACTTAGACTTAACTGTGCAACCACCTTTTTTACTTCTGTTTCTATTTTAGTCACTGGCTAGAAAAAATCCACATAAAAACAATCAAACTTTCAAAGCAAAATGTTTTAGACCAGGAAACCTACTAATGCTGGTTTGGAGCCACCCTGTTACAATTTTTTGTTTAGAAAGCATAAATGAGTTGGATATTGATTGTGTAATAAAGCAGCCTCACTTAAATTACTGCCCATATATTTTATCCCAGCAGATGAGTGGCAGACTAGTTGGCTGATCAATTTCCTCAATATATTGTATGGGCTTCAACCCTACTTGCCGCCACAAGAAAGAGGGATTCTTCTATATGCTTGCTAATGGCTACTTATTTCAACTCGTCCCACATGGATAGGAAAGTATATTTGTGAGCTTCTTACCAGCTCAACATTATGGGCTACCAATAACTTCCATGACGGTTTTAAATCATTTCGAGGTTATTGGGCCAGCCTACTGCTTAGAGCGGCGTTAGGATAGTATCAAAGGCAATCGTTCTACAATTGTGGTGGTGGGGCAAATCTCATGGAGAGAGTGGCCATTTGTAACATCTTAGGCGAATCCCACATCCCCGGTGGGGACGTCAGGAACTTAAGTGGGGGAGTTCGTAACAAGTCGTCCCACATAGAAAAGTAGATTCTGAGCTCCTTTTTTTTCGGAAAAGGAGATTCTGAGCTCCTTATAAGCTCAAAGTTGTGGGTTTTGGCTGTAGGGAGGTACACTACTTCACTTCCATATATATCAGGTGGCTGAAAAGTGCACAGTGTGCACTGAACTAGAGGATGCTCAAGTATCAAACAGAGAGTACAATTATCAGCTTCAGCAAGGTATATTTCCTACTTTACACAATTTGACCTCGAAAAGGCATTCCTAGTGACATTAGATATTGCCATTTAAGCACGTTGTAAGCAATGGTTGTAGGCTAAAACAGCGAGTGAAGAGCGAGAAATACTTTGAGAAGCCTGCATAAGCTGAACCTGAGCGTTCTTTAGTAACGCCGAACTCTTTTCTGAATCCTTCTTTCTGTAATATCCATAATAGAAGCCTCCTGCAAGTAACAGCAACCCAACTACTACTCCTACAGCAATTCCACCTATGGCTCCACCTGATAATCCTGGTTATGTGAAAGCAAATTGTAGCTTAAACCTTCTGCATTTGGATTCAAGAAAATATGGAACAAGGGCATTCTGTAATAATGCAAAGGGAAGGGAAGATCACCTGAGCTGCAAAAGATAACATGGATCGAAGAAGACTTGTTAAAATGGTAATAACAGTTATAAATGCCAGCAAAAAACAAGCCAGATTTTAAAGAAAAGAATATACCTGCTTTTCAAGGGTGGAAAATCTCCATTTACATCTGCCAAGAAACAAATCATTAGAACACAACCACTTTTATGAGAAGGCCAACTCCACTAGAGGAAAAAAAACAACTCCAAATAAAACAACGTTCTTACAATTTGTTAGTTTTTCTCCCTGAAGATCATTGATGAAATAGAAAGAAAGAGAAAAACAGAACTTTCATGGTTGAATCTGAAGTCGAATCTTGCTGTTGTAAGTGTACTAATTATCATGCTAAATGGCTTTTCCTTCTTTGGGATATTTCTATTCGTTCAATTATTGTTCATATTCTAAACTTAAGCGCATTCATGCCGCCTTCTTGCTACTGCATCTAGAACTATGACATTGACAGGTTTAAGCAACAACTGCATCATCTTGTTTCATATACTAATTACCTCATCATCAATTTGGCAAGCAATTCTCCATTCTCAAAAGTATAACCATATATATGTTGCTTCATAAGACCATTTCCATTATCATCTTCTCAAGATTCTCCAGTAAAAAGTTAGAAGTTGTTTACTAATCGCTGACTACCTCTTACCGGGTAAGAGACGCTTACCCAGTAAGAGGCGAGTCTTTTTACCATACAAAGATGTTGACCGAGATGCTGACTCGGTAAGGAAGGGAAAGGCTCTCTTACTCAGTCACCACTTACCGGGTGATGGCATGAATCGAGAGTCTTACCCGGTAAGTGAGATCGACAATTCTTACCCGATAGAGCATACCGGGTAAATTGTTGCATACAATACCGTTTTGAGAGACTAAAATATTGTCCAAAATAGTATGTGATGGTGTTCAATTTTATCGGTAAGTGGCTAAGTGCTTACCGGGTACGTGTTTAAGTAAACGTCCCCCTAGTCACTTACCTAGACCGAACCTCTTACTCAGACCATACTCTTATCGGAGTAGCCCTTACTCAATTTGTGTTAGGGTTTGGGTTCCAGTGAGAAGTTGAGGTTAACGTAAAAAGCATGAGAAGTGGGTATCAACTGTCGAATGAAAACTGGAGGCACATTAGGATAAGATCCACCGGATCAATTCCCTTCTAAACCACAATTCATGGCCGGACATGGGATTAAAAGTAATCAACGGTTCAAATCCACTTTTCACAATTCTCGTGTTAACCTCAACTTCTCATGCGATTATGTTCATAGATTATGTTCCAATTTATCATCATGGCATCATCAAATAACAACATCTCTAGATGGCAAAATATCAAGGCAAAGCAGGATTATAGTCTATACATAAGCAGTAAAACAAGTGATGCACAACAAAAATCTACAAACAATTACAAAGAAACACATAACCAAAAGAAGGTGCTCATGTAAGTACAAACAAGAACTCCATTGATGCAGAAAATTGGGGGGAAAACATCCGTTTAAAACACTTCTAAACACTAACCTCGCCCCGGAATATACACCAAACCGCTGCTAAAATTGGCATCGGGATTATACCTCCGAATCAAATCGGAGCTCAGATTCGCCGCCGACGAAACCGACTCCAAACTCTCCCCTGGCCGGAGAGGATACGTCACGAACAAACCATAATCCTTCGAAACCAAACTATCCCCACACGAACAGTTCACCGTCACGTTTATCCTCCCGGTATCCGGTATCCGGTTCGGATCATAGCTATTAAACCTCTGAATCCAAGCCGCAGTCGTCAAATTCGCATACCTCCGTTCCGCAATCGAAGTATAGGTATCCTGAGACCTAACGTCGTAGCTGAACACATGCCCTAAAAACTCGCCATTGATACAGTCGCAAGAGAAGGGGATGTTTATCCTTACGAAGGACGGCAGACTATCCTGATTAGGGATAAGAGCTCGATTGTAGCTGATAATGCTGTTGATGGTGGTGTTCAGGTATCCTGAAATTGAAGTGAGATCGTTTCCTTGATCAACGTAGTAGGAAGCGAGTGCTAAATCGCAACCTGTGCTGCATCTGGATTGAGCTAACGAAGTGAAACAGATTGAGGTGAAGAAGAAGAAGATGATGATGAAGGATGGTAGTAGTAGTAATCGGAACCCTAGATTGAGCTCCAACATGGCTTGTTCTTGCTGCTAGGGTTCATGTGAAGGTTTGACCGATTCTGTGTTGGTTTTGAGTTGAAATAATTGAATGATGATGATTGAATTAGGAGGGTAATGGAATTGAATATATGGAAGAAGGTATGATTGACTGATTAAACAAATAGTTGTCGAGTTTTGAATGTAGGCGTGTCAATGGCGGAATGTTGCCGCCATTGAAAGGTCTTTGCTCTGTTTTCTTCCATTTTTTTCTTTGTAGTTTATATTTTGTTCAATTATGAAGATAGATAGACTTTTTGTTCTTTACTGTAAAACGTCTGCGGTAAAACGGCCATTGGATGAGCTATTAGTTTATTGGGTTAAATAGTATCGAAGTTGTCACAACTTACCGATTAATGTACCGAACTTGCTAAAATTGTCATTGTATGTATCCAACTTTATCAAAAACCTACCATTTAATGTATCCAACTTGTCACGAAAGTGTATCCAACTTGTCATGAAATACATACAATGGCAATTTTAGCAAGTTCGATACATTAATTGGTAAGTTTCAAAGTTAAGTACATACAATGATAAAACGTGACAAGTTCGATACATTCCCATGTACTTAACCCTAGTTTATTTAAGAGCATACGGTTTGAGCTTGGCATGCCTTATTCGGTAGGCATGCAAACGGGACGGGTAGTAGTGTGAACTATAATATCCGTCCCCATCTCCGCCCTTCTATATCCACACCCGTTCTTGTCCCGTCAAATCCCCATCGGAGTCGGGTAAGAAAATACCCGGTTAGGGAACCCGATGGATACCCATTTAGTAAATAAAATTCATTTTTTTTATAAATTTGAAAACATGGAATCATGAACAATAAGTAAAAGTTCCATAATTCATTTCGCAAACACCACAAAATNNNNTATATATATATATATATATAAACTTACTCGTAAGTTGAAGATATTTATTAGAGTGGATGCTATAATCTATGTCATAAATCTATCTATATATAATAAAAGAGTAACTGGGGCGACACGTGTCGCTCTCTCGTGAGCCGAAATCTGTATTTTCCCGCCTAAACGTGAACCTGGACTTACTTTACACTTTCAGTTCATTTAAGCCTATCTGATTCACACATGCCATTTTACATATTATTTTTAAATAGAAGATAAAAAATATTTGAGGATAATGTCGTCTAATGAACTCATCCCTATCTATTCAAATTCATTTATTTATATTTTAAATATCAAAATTAAAAAAGAGAATGAAGTTATTTACTGAAGTCATCTTTATCTATTCTAATAAAGTCATCACTATCTTAATTATTAGAATACTAGAATTAAAAAAATATAAAATATATTATCTCACGTTTATTTATTTATAGATTTCTAATTCTTCATATTATCAATTGCTCGCCACCTCTAAAGTTATGGTCTTGACAAATTAACATCCAAGGGTCTTGGCTCTTTCTATCGATCAACCTTTGCTGCTTTTGGTTCGTTTTAAATATTATATGTATCTTTTTTGCATTTTTCTTGGGATTGATTTGTTAGATCTTTCGTTGCAACTGTTAATTTGCGTTTGATCTGCATCTTCGATTCATATCTCTTATTTTTGTTTGCTAGATCTGTTGTAAGTGTTTGTTAGATTAGATCATATGTTTACTTTCATGCTAGATTATTCCCTTGAATTTTAAAATAAAAAACTTGGATATATAGTCAACTCAGAGAAGAAAAAGAGAAAGTGCAAATTTTATCATCAAGAAGAAATTTTCCAGTTTAGGCACATATTGTTAGATCTTTGTTGTAAGTTTAATTTGCGTTCATTTATTTATNCAAAATTGTTTCGGTATTTTTCCGCCTAAACATGTATCTGGACGCAATTTACACTTTAAGTTCATTTAGACTTATCTGATTGATACATGTCATTTTATTTAAAAAAGCCCACTAATTTCCTCATTTTAAATATAAGAAAATATAAAAATATAATCAAGATAATCATTGAGTTTTTAACATAATACTTAGTTGTATTTTTATAAAATAAATTACGATTAAATGTAAATTAAATTATTGTGAATTATTTGAATTAAACAAATTCTACAAAAACCAAAATTCTTTAAATTATTAATTTTATTTTGACTAATAAATGATATGGTTTAATACAATTATAATAACATCTATATTATATTAAGAAAAAACTCTTAATTTTTTTTTTATTTTAACTACTATTCATTAATGCATATGTTTATGTAAAAAACTACACAAATTAATATCGTAAGATGATGTGAGGCTAATCCGTCGAGAGAAAGNAACAACGCAATTGATGACGCAGGAAAAACCTCACGATCGAGGAAAAAACCTGCGGTCGACTAGGGGGTAGCCGACGTTGCACTATATGTCACCAATAAGGGGTGATGTCCTTGATAATTACAGTGTATATCGTACGATTACAATAAAGAAAGCAAGAATGATGGTAATTGAGATTGAAAGAATAATGAATAAGCGTAGAGTAGCCTTCGAGAGCTATATATCCTTTTGAGTTGGTGTCTTCATCCTTTTATAGTTGATTGAATCGTAACCGTTGTCCAATAATGGTTTATTAATGCAAAGGTCATAACGGACGCTAGAATCTCGTTCGTAACGGTCGGATCTTTATGAAGGGCGTATCTTGATCTTTATTGTCAGCTTGATCCTCGATAACCGTCGTCATCCTGTTACAAACGAATAAACTGAAGACAAAGTTACCGTTAGGATAATATCATACGATATCGTACGTCTTCATACAACAATCTTGTGATGATCGTTCGATCGTCTGGTGAAATCGTTCGAGGGTTTATGTGGCTCATCTCAGGACCTTATCTTAATACAAGATTATTATCCTGAAAGATATCTTACGATTTCAAGTCGTCGTCGTACGATTCGTAAGTTTTTACCCAAACAGCATATTATTTAATTTTAATACTACAAGTAAATACATTTTTGTTTAATTTTAATACTACAAGTAATTTTTTAAAATATAGAACATTTAGTATGGTTATTACAATAATACATTATATTATCTTTAAATTTAAATTAGATTAAGATGATTTATGTTTGAATTCATGTAACTAATTGATAGACATAATAAAAAAGATAACAAAAATCTCATTTTAAATATAGAAAAATATAATCAAGATAATTATTGAGTTTTAAGATAATACTTGATTCATGTAATTAAATGAAAATATAATATGTATATATATATATATATACCGGGTCTTAAACGGGGCGGATGCCATTATACCCGTCCCCGCTTCGGGTAAGAAAATCAAGCCCCATGCCCGATCCATTACCCGCTAAAGCGGGGATTCCCCGCTCCGTTCTGGTCGGGTCTCCGTGGGTAGCGGGGATTCCCCGTCCCGTTGCATCCCTATTCTTCGGGCTTCGACATGGCTGAGGTGGCCCAGCGATACCGCAGGGAACACCACCCCGCCATGTTCGGTACCGCCGCAATTATATATCAAGGTGCGGCATTGGGATGCCGATAGAGAGAGAAAGAGAGAAAGGAGGAGAGAGGAGAGAGACGATATGTGATTTTTTGAAATAAAAATCATTAAGTATTAAAACATGGGTGGTATAATCATGACATTGACATAGCTGATGTAGCGCTAAAACATGGAACGCTTCAGCAATCATAAATCTCACACCATGCTCTAACGGACGAGCAAGATAAAAATGAAAATCTTGTTCAAGGCATTACAAGGACTAACGATTTTATCCTATAGGTGTGTAGGAAAAAAAAAATCTTATTTGATAAGAGTATTTAAAAGATAGAGCATCTTGATCTTTAAGATTTTCTAAAATGGTTAAGTCAAAATTTAAAAAAAATGAATTTATCTTCAAAAGATTTTTATTTCTGGAGATTTTAATATTCATACATTAGAATGTTATTTCTCTCCTTAACTTTTTATTTTCAATGTAATTTATCGGTTTTTTCATTTGATAATTATTTTTTGAGTTATCTCGTATTTTAAGAAAAACCTCGTATCTCTTCTTCTTTCTTCATTTTAGAAATATTTTTGGGAAGCTTTAGAAGCAAAATTTTAGCTCAAAAATTTTCTCTATTTTGGGAAGCGGAGATGCTCTAAGTGTCTAGAGTATCTTCAACAGTTATGCTAAAAAAAGGGAAAGGGGGATTTTACCAACTTTGTGCCCCAATAGTTATACCATCTTGTATGTTAAAATAAAGAAAAAAAATGTAGAAACCCTTAAAACTCTATAGAAGAGAGAGACAATATTTGATTAACTTTCCACCAATAAAAAATACTGAAGTTAAATGTATAGGAGAGCAAACCAATATTTTATTAAATATATTGGATTTTTTTATTAATATATTAAATTTTAGGATTGCTAAAACGCAGAAACTCTTGTAGAGATGAATATAAATATGTTCAAAGATTTTGACTTTTGATATTTTATTGTAAAAAAAATTTAACGTACTTGTTGAAATGTTTTAATGATGCAAATGATGTTTACCAACAATCCATTTTAATATTCAAAAACCATAGTTAAATAAAAAAGCATTTAATGAGATAAAAGATTTTTGCTATAACATCCTTAACAAGATTCCTTTAAAATTGGAAATGTAAGATAGAAAATATGAGAATCTTATTGTGGTCTCTCCCAAAAATAGTTGCAATAAGAGACAATATTTTATTAAATATTTAAATAGTATTATTAATGTTATATATTTTTAATATCGATAAGTAGTTAGAGTTGAACATATATAAAATTGAATTTTAATTCTTCTTTTTAAAAATATTTTGAAGATATTAAAAGTTTTTTTAAAAAATAATCAAACAACTAAAGTGTGTTTGGTTTAACGTTTAAAAACTAAAATATTGGACTAATTTGACAATCATGTAGTTGTTTTATTGTTTAACTTTTTGTTTGGAATATGATTCCAATTGAAAATATTCAATTGGAATATGATTTATACTTAATGATATAGGGGTGGGTTCAAATGTGAACCACTTTTTGGTTGTGAACGTGAGGACAACCGAGAGC
>LUCG01147702.1:192-19933 GCA_001633085.1 Carthamus tinctorius
CCATCTCCTCTACCACAACAACCTCCTCCACCACCTCGACAAACCACTGTCAACCACCAACTATTGCCACCTCGGCAACCACAGGCGTCCAACGTCCATCACCGCCACCACTACCATTTGCCTCCTCCACCTCCTCCTCACCACAACCACCATCGACCGCAGACCACCACCATTCACCGCCACTGCCACTACAACTGTTAGCCGCTTTACCTCTACCAGAACCACCACTATCATTGGTTACCCTTACTACTGCCCACCACCATCGGTTGCCACAACCACAGCCCATCAAAAACTTCATCAGTATCATTGACCATCACCACTACATTGATCATAAGTATCTTCTCCACCACAGTCAATCGTCACCACTGCTACTATCTACCATATTCACGTTCTCCACAACCACCGCTCATCGTCACCACAAGTAGTACCGTCGTCCACCACCTCTACTATAACCAACGCCATCAATTATATCAATTTTTCATTAAAATTAGGTCCTATTATAACTATTTTATTATATGTAAAATCATCAAATAACTTTAGGGGAAACTTGTCTAGTTTTGTCATGTCCAGTCCTACTCGTACCAAACACCAGACATTCTCTTGTTATGTCCAACCCTGTCTCGTCCGCTCATGTCCAGTCCTACTCTCTTGTCTTGTCCTGTTCAGTCTAGTTCTGTCTCATTCAATCTAATTATGTTCAATCATGTCTACTTACCAAACGTTACCTTAAAGAATTTCGTTTAGCCATATCCACAATCACAAATGAATATTGCAATCGTTGTAATATCTAGACAAATACGAAAAGAAAAAAAAAGGCTAATTATGTATTTTAGTTACTTTAGTCAATTTTCGTTAAAAATATGGATTTGTAACGAATACTCTTGTAAACTCTTAGACCATCCGCTATGGTCAAGCCAAAGCCTTCGGCAAGCGCTTCGGCTCCATCGGCAAGCTCGGCAACGCTGCCGCGGGAGAATCAGCTTTTTCGACTTCGGCTCCCACAAACCGATCGGCAACCCATCCCACCCCCACCACCACTACCATTGGCCTCCTCCACCTCCTCTTCACCACAACCACCATCGACCGCTGACCACCACCATTCACCGCCACCGCCACTATAACTATGGGCCGCTTTACCTCTACCATAACCACCACCATCATTGGTTACCCTTACTACTGCCCACCACCACCATCGACTGCCACAACCACTGCCCATCAAAAACTCTATCAGTATCATTGACCATCACCACTACATTGGTCATAAGTATCTTCTCCACCACAGTTAATCGTCACCACTGCTACTATCTACCATATTCACGTTCTCCACAACCACCGCTCACGTCACCACAAATAGTACCGTCGTCCACCACCTCTACTATAACCAATGCCATCAATTATATCAATTTTTCATTCAAATTAGGTCCTATTATATATGTATGTATTTACGTTTTATATAAACTGAAAAAACGTTTATAAATGAGATTATTTACTTTACTTGTTATAATTATAACTATTTTATGATATGTAAAATCATCAAATAACTTTAGGGAGAACTTGTCTAGTTTTGTCATGTCCGGTCCTACTCGTACCAAACACCAGACATTCTCTTGTTATGTCCAGCCCTGTCTCGTTCACTCATGTCCAGTCCTACTCTCTTGTCTTGTCCTGTTCTAGTTCTGTCTCGTTCATTCTAGTCATGTTCAATCATGTCTACTTACCAAACGTTACCTTAAAGAATTTCGTTTAGCCATGTCCACAATGACAAATGAATATTGCAAACGTGGTAATATCTAGACAAATACGAAAAGAAAAAAAGGAGGTTAATTATGTATTTTAGTTATTTTAATCAATTTCGTTAAAAATATGGATTTGTAACGAATACTTTCGTAAACTCTTAGACCATCCGCTATGGTCAAGTCGAAGCCTTCGGCAAGCGCTTCGGCTCCGTCGGCAAGCTCGGCAACATTGCCGCGAAAGAATCGGCTTCTTCGACTTCGGCTCCTACAAACCGATCGGCAACCCATCCCACCCCCCACCCCTACCCTACCTCCCTCACCCCCNGTTCTTTCTATCTCTTATTTTCTTTTTTCTTTTTCTTATTGATTATTTAATGTGTGGGTAATATTGAGTTGGGTATAGTGGATGGTTTAGATTGGTTTGGGTAAAATAGTGAAAAGCTGATGTGATGCTGATGTGGTAGTTTAGGTAGGTTTACTCGAGAGAAAGAGACAACAAAGAACATGAATGGATAATATGAAATCACACGTGGCAACAAGTATACCACGTGGCATACACCTTCAACCTGACTCGGATAAACTAATAAACACGTGTAACCTTAAAATTAACATGCAAAAAACATCCATATTTTTTCTGGCTACTTTTGTAAGATTCCGGCCACCGGTCCGATAAAAGCCACCCTCCACCCAATCTCTCTTCATTACATTTTGAAGGAAAGAAAAAAATGGCAGATATACTTGATGAACATGGCAACCCGATTCAGCTCACCGACGAACTCGGTCGCCCGGTGAAGCTCACAGACGAGCACGGCGTCCCCATCCGTCTTACCGGCGTCGCCACCACCACCGAGGACTCAAGCCCGAAAGGCAATGGGACGACGGTCGGTGTTGGTGGTGGGCCGGAGATGCACGGTGGGACCGACTCCGGTACGGTGACTGCTACCGATGTGGTCGGCGGCGGCGGCGGTGGCGGGCCTACGGAGAAAACCATGCCGCTGTCGAGCCACCTGGAAACGAGCGGTGCCGAAACGGAAAAGGAGCAACTTGGAAGGACGGGAAGCTCAAGCTCGAGCTCGGTAAGTTCGGAGTACTCTTTTGATTGAAAAAAGAAAAAATATAACCCTAAGTAGATGGGATATTCCGTTACGTTCCCAGAGCTTTAACCACTACGTCACAACCCTTGGTTCATGTTACGGTGTTTTAATATACTTTTTTACAAGAACTGAATATTTTGTGCCCTGGTTTTAAAGTATTTTTTTAGCTTCCTAACAAATTTGGAAGATTTTTTTTTTTTGAAATGGAACATGTTAATAGTATTTTTTTTTCTATTATTAAGAAAATATCTTACAAGAATAAATGCCTTATTTACATATCCTTGGGGTAGTGGGGATTACTTATTTAGAGAAAGGTTCAAACGAGAAATATAACTTGTTAAGAGAACGTGAAAAGCAATCTCAGCCACTCGTCTGGTAGATAAAGGTGGTTTTAACTGTGTCCCCAATAATCTCTACCCTTCCATTAATCGCGTCAATCCTTCATGATCACGTCCACCGTAACCGTAGATGAGTGGCTGAGATTGCTTCTCACGTTCTCTTAAATTGGTATATTTCTCGTATGAACCTTCCTTTACTTATTTAAAGTGTTTATTAAATGGTTTCACTTTTTTGGTATGGTATCAATAATAAAAAAAGTTTTTAGTGTTGAACAGAAAAATAATACTCATATTGGTTGGGGGATTTTAACAAGTTATTTTCTTCTAACTTATTAATTTGATATCGTTATAGTTGATCCAAACAATTTTTATGAACATCTGGTTTAACGTCATGTAAATTGATAAAGCACTTTTACTAAAAAATAGAATTTTAGTAAATAAGCAATCTCAACCACCACCTTTTTTTATAAGGTTCACCTAGGCTTTGCCTAGACTACATCCTTGGCAATTTAGAACCGAAAGAAAATTCGGCTGTCTAAGACTAAGTCTGGCCACAAGATGCATACGAAGGGATTCGAACTTGGGGTGAATGAGATACCATCCACATCCCACACAGGTCGTACCGCTTGTGGGTCTTACCGCTACGCCACAAGTCTTGGTTCTCAACCACTTTCTTAATAAAAAACTTCTATTAGAAAACTAATAAAATAGTCAATCGGTGGGTAGTGTTTGTCCAAAGTTGAATGGTCTTATGTTCGAGTCAAGGGCGACCCCCATAACTTCAATTACTGAGGGAGTTAGGTATGTCTCATATTACGAAATTGACATACGATTGGATCGTATTACGGACTTAACATACGATCGCTGGTCGGCTAAAGTTGTCTGTATCAATCTTTTGTGAAAAAAAGACTAATAAAATAGTGAATTTTGAATAAGTTGTCTGTATCAACCTTTTTTTTTTACGGACGATTGTTTAGCATCGGCTGTCGGACCGTATTACGGACTTAACATACGAGTGCCCAAATACGCTCCATATTCCATGCTAAATCAGTTTAGATTTATTTGATGTCCTATACCAGTAAATACACCATCACGATTAACGATTTATTGGTGTTGCTATGGATGCAGTCAGAGGACGACGGCCAAGGAGGTCGGAGGAAAAAGAAGAAAGGGTTGATGCAAAAAATAAAAGAAAAGCTTCCGGGCCATAAAAGCAAGGACCCGGAAGAAGTTCCGGCCACCGTGTACACCGCTACTACGAAAGTAACCGTAACAAAACCGGCAGGGCCACCGGATGAACCGAAACCGGAGTTCATAAAGGTGGAGCACCACGAAGAGGAGCACGAGAAGAAGGGGTTTATGGAAAAAATAAAGGATAAGCTCCCCGGCCACCACGCTCGCTAGTTTCCGGCCACCCATCGTCGATCCATTTGTTATGTTTAAGGTTGATTGTGTTTTGTGTTCATATCTTATGGGTGTCAATTGCTTTTGTTATGAGATCTTTTTATGAAAAGAGAGAGACCCCTTAGGAATGTGAATATGTAATGATGAATAAGTATTTGTTTTTATATATTTAGGTGTGATTATATATTTTGTTAATAACTTATTTATTATGTTTTGATCCTTTTAAGTTAGGGAAAATATTTTTTATGACTATGCATTTATGCACAAGTGTTTGTTTATAAGCATTTTTATTTATAAAAAAACATATTTAATTGTATACAAGAAGCAATTTAAAGAGATACTTGTAAATATTACAAATAAAAATGTAATTAACTTTTCAAGTTCATTCTTTATATTTGCTTTTAATCCAAATCGATCTTTCAATCCAAATCGATCAAATTATTACATCAGCTTTTCGTTATGTTATCTTTCAATTCATCCTTTATATCTAATCAAATTCAATCTTACCTACATACTCAGTAATTAATATAAAAAAGAAAAAAAAATAAGAGAGATAGAGATAGAGAAATTCATCCTTTATATCTAATCAAATTCAATCTTACCTACATACTCAGTAATTAATATAAAAAAGAAAAAGAAAATAAGAGAGATAGAGATAGAGAAATTCATCCTTTATATCTAATCAAATTTAATCTTACCTACATACTCAATAATTAATATAATAAAGAAAAAGAAAATAAGAGAGATGGAGATGGAGATGGAGATGGAGATGGAGATGGGGGTGGGGGTAGGTTTCCGCAGAGAAACCGAAGCAAAGCAAACTGATGGAGACGAAATGGCGTTGCCGAAGCAACCGCACTAAACCGATGGAGACGAAATGATGTTGCCGAAGAAACCCGATGATGCCCTTCGGCTTTCCCATAGCGGATGGCCTAAGAGAATTATAGACAATAAGACGATAAGAGAATTATATCAAGCGTGAAGATTTATGAGAAATATGCTTATCAAAACAACCAAAGGAAAAACAGAAGAAAAACAAGGAATGGTGTGAGGCACGCGTTGGCACGCGGGCTGGGTCGCGCAACAAGTCGCAGCGACCCCTTTTGCAAGTCACACAATAGGTGGTGCGGATACCCAAACAACTTAGGTTACACAGGGCTTTTTTCCTTGTTGACTGTTTTTCTTCCTTTTTGGTTGACACCTTACTGCCCTATATTGTTATTTTATGCCGTATCCACCTTCTAAATCTGATATATTCAAATTTAGAAGCCACATATCTTTCTTCAGTCTCCCCTTTTCTTTGTATCTTTCTTTCTCTTCACGTTTCTTAGAATCCCAAGAACACCATTATAGTTTCCTCCACTCTGTAACATCTCAAGTGTATTACCATCAACTGATAGTGGATCAGTTCTCGACGTTCTTCACCCGAGGTTTTCCCCGATTTGGGTTTCCATGTAAAAATCTCGGTGTCTCTCTTTACTTTGCTTTATCTTGCATATATAGTTGGATGTTGTTGCATATACATGATAGTCGATTATCTCATGTTCGTTAATAATATTTCTGTTGTTATCTCGTTATAAAAACCTAGTTCGTTGTTCTTAGGAACTTCATGATTATAGTAAGATCCAACTATCAAGTTATTTGCTAGTTGGGTTTCGATATTTTCACAAATTACAGATAATTTTTCAGATTAGAATAATATAAAGGGTTTAGTTCCTCAAAATGTATCCAAGTTGCCACATTTTTCTATTGTGTGTATTGTACTTAAAAAACTATCATTTAATATACCAAAATTTCAAAACCTACCGTTTAGTGTATTTGGAAACTTGTTGAAGAGGTAGCCAGTCATTCCAGCCATCCGATCATCTTCTCCGGCGAGACTTTTCCGGCAAGAACCCATCTTCTCTAACGACCTTCGGCAAGAACCCACTTTTTTCCGGCGAGACTTTTACCACCAACAGTCACGGTAAGACATCCGACACCCACCATCTTCTCCGGGGACCTCCATCTCCACCACCCACCATCTTCTCCGGCGACCTTTATCAACCCTTTCGCAAACGAATACAAATGCGACAAACCCATAAACTAAAGAACACCCCACCCACTAGCTTACTCCACTCCGGAAAAAAGCTGTACATGGTGGTCGGAAAAGTCGTCGGAAACGGGCTGTGCATGATGGTCGGAAAAGTCGCCGGAAACGGGTTGTGTATGGTGGTCGGAAAAGTCATCGGAGAAGATGGTGGTCGCCTGAAAAATCGTCGGAGAATATGGTGGTCGTCGGAAAAGTCACCGGAAAAGATGGTGACCGACTGGTAACCTTTAATAGCAGGTCACGGTACACTAGATGGTGGCTTTTGACACTTCAGTAAATTAAATGGTAGTTTTTTAAGTATACTAGACATAATAGCCAAAAGTGATAACTGAACTAAACCCTACTATAAACAACAAAAATTTTAATTTAAGCAACCTCCATTTTCATTCCCTCCCTGCTACTCTCTCTATCTCTCTCTTCCTCCATTAGAGAGAGAGCTTCCTTCTTCCTGCAACTAAAATGCTCTCTCAATCTCACTTTCTCTCTCTAACCTCTTCCTCTCTCTCTCCAAATTCTAGCCCTTGCACCTCTGTATCATCATCATCATCATCGTCCTCCTCACCATCATCAACCCTAGCTTTGCCTAAATCTCGCCGAATCATCTCCATGACTGCAACGAGGTCCTCGATCTCGAACGGAATTGATGCCGTTACGCGCTCTGAGCATGCCGATTCTGAACTCGATCACTTCGCCGATATCGCAAACAAGTTGGCCGATGCCGCCGGCGACGTCATCCGCAAGTATTTCCGCAAGAGATTTGATATTCTCGATAAAGAAGATTTGAGTTAGTTTCCTTTTTCATTTGATATTATCTGAAAGCTTGCAAGTCGGATTTTAGTTCTAATTATCGTGTATTTTAGGGTAAACGTATTGCATACATTCGTTGAGTATCGTTTGTTTAGAACTTTAATGGATTCTGGAGAAATTGAAGAATGTGGATTGATTTTGGAGCCGAAAATTAGTGCGTTGGATCAAAAGTCAAACCCTAAATTGATGAACTAATAATTGTAAATACATAGGTCCGGTGACGATAGCTGATAGAGCTGCAGAGGAAGCAATGATCTCGATAATACAGGAGAATTTGCCTTCTCATGCAATGTAAGTACCAGATTTGAATTCACAATTACGTTTTGTTCCTCATAAGTTAGGTAAGTACTGAAGGAAGCATTCTTATGGTTTATCGGTGATTTTGATAATACTGAGAGGGTTTGCCTTCTCATGCAATGTAAATTATATGATTTAAATTCAAAGTTCTGCTTTATTCCTCTTAAATTATAGGTATACTTAAGGAAGCATAGTTTTTGGTTTTGATTCTTAATTGTGGAAAGATTAATGAACGGGGTTGCACTCGGTTATATTATTATTTTTCGTCACCTTCTTTTTGTGTTTTGTTTAGTTTAAGCACAATTTTGGCATGGAACTTTTTTCATATTGGTTCTTCAAATTGAGCAATTTATGCTCAAGTGAGTGATATAATTAGTGATTCTGAACTTTATTTTGCTTTGCTGGCAATATATTATATAAGTATTATCATTTGAACTAAGCATATTCAAGTGGCTGAGGTTTATTCGTTGTGTTTTAGGCTGGAGCTTCATATTGAGCAATATTGACATGGAGACATCAAAATCCTACTTTTTCATATCAGTCCTCATTTCTAGCAATTTATGTTTAGAGTGATTGATATAACTAGTGATTCAGAAGTTTATTTTGCTTTAATTGCCAGTGTATTTTTAAAGTAGTATCATTTGAACTAAGCTTACTTAAGTGGTTGAGGTGTATTGATTGATGCTCCTACTGGAGCTTCTTCTGTAGTGATTAGGGAATCGACCATGGCAGATTGTAAAGGGTCAAGAACAATATTTTCATTTTTTTTTATTTATCTTTATTTGTAGTGAGAGACTGCATAGAAATGTCTTCTTATAAATGGATGGATGTCCCCCATGTATTCCATCTTCCTGCTTATATAACTTAAGGAAGCTACTTAAAAAATTGCAGTTATGGAGAGGAGAATGGTTGGCAGTGTAAAGAGAAATCTGCAGATTATGTGTGGGTTTTAGATCCAATAGATGGAACAAAGAGTTTTATTACAGGTACCTTTTTGCTAGATCTCTTTCAAAATTCTTAGCCATCTATTCTTAGGATTTAAAGTGGCTATTTTGTTGTACTCAGGCAAACCCTTGTTTGGCACCCTCATTGCTTTACTGGACAGAGGTAAACCGGTATGAATAATAATCATCCCTCAGATGGCATGTGAACAACCTACTCTCATCTCATGAGAAGTTGGTCATACTGTTTCTCTTTTGTTACCACAGCCTAAAACTAAGAATAATATACCATGTGAAGTCTGTCATTATTTAACCTTCAACTGCAGCCAAAATACACCGAATGACATCTCATATTCTGCTAGTAATAATAATGTTGTAACTGCTGCAACATAACTCCAATAATTTAGGAGCATGAAGAATGTCCTTTGTTTGTATTTGTCCTCCTAAACCTCTTTAGGACTGAAAAACTTAACTACCCATTATCCAAGTTTGCTATTCAGATGACACGAATAAATGGGCCTATCCTGAAGTTTAATGGTACACCTTTGTTTGTACTTGTCCTCCTGCACCTCTTTAGGACTGAAAAGCTTAACTACCTGTCTCCAAGTTTTTCATTCAGACACCGATAAATGTGGCCTATCCTGATGTTTAAGGGCTAGGTATATGTAATAAACACACAATTATATGGAAGGATAAACTCCATCTCACCTTATAAAGAAATTGAGAAAACTCCAAGGTAACCTCCTTTACTTGAGTTATGTTCGGAACAGTCATTATGGTATATTATTGATCTTTTTTCAGGATATGAACATTCTTTTGAAGCCTGTACGACAGTTGATGGGCTCAACAGCAAAGAGATAATAAATTGATAGGGGTTATTTAGTTAAATGATTTTCGGATAATTTTGTAAATCCTTGACCTTCTGACGGGTTTCTAGGGATTCTTGTGTATGGAAGTGGCATTCTCAAACCTATACGAAGGTCATGGATTTAAAAAGAACTGTCAGAGGTGATGCCGTGATGGATTAAAAAAACAATCAGAAAATCATGGATTTAAAAAGAAAACCTGTCAGATGGTCATTTAACCAAAGTAGCCGAGATAATAGTTGTGTGCATTTTGATTTCCACCTGTGGTATTGATATTATCTTGCTCGACAACAGATTCTTGGCATAATTGATCAGCCTATTTTACGAGAAAGATGGGTTGGTATAACTGGAAGAACCACTAGACTAAATGGAGAAGAAGTATCCACTCGCAGCTGTCCAAAGCTTTCACAAGCATATCTGTATGATTTATTCCCAGTGTCTTTTAGTTGAAAATCGAAAAAAGTGTTTCCTTCTCTACAAGCAATTTTAACTTCCCATTCAGCACATGTAAAAATTGCTTTTTAGTTCATTTTTTTTTTTTTTTGCTTTTTCTCTCTTATATCTTTACCTTTTTTACTTAGGTATACAACTAGTCCACATTTATTTAGTGGAGATGCCGAAGTGGCCTTTGCTAGAGTGAGAGATAAGGTTTGTTAAACTACTTCTATTGACACGTTATTCATTTTATTTTCTTAATACTAAAAAGCCTGTGTTTGTTCCTTGCATTTGCATGCATCAGCTACTTTTGTGGTAAAGCAAAATAGAGTTAATCAAGTTGTTAAATACATATATATGTTCTTTAGGAGCTTATGTCTGTATGCACAATAGTTTCGACACTCGTGCATGTGATTCCATACATGTAGTAGGAATACATTGGGTATGTGATCAAGAATGCAGTCAAGCTTTCGTTTTTTTTTACGGGTGGATTTGGTACACAGACAAGACTAGGCTAGCGAGAGTGAGGCAGGTGAAAGAATTGTAAAATGCTGTAAGGTTTTAATTTGATGTGGGTAGTTTAGTAATTAACCTATCTTATGTTATCTCTCTGATTCCAACTATTTTGGTGCAAAAAACCTACATTTTTCCCCATCCTGTCCTATCCTGCCACAGCCTGATTGTCACACTAAAGGTGAGACAACAAGTTTTTGTTCCCTCATGTCCCATGTGGTACATACACCCTACGTGTATACATGGTCTCATATAAGTACATTGAAAATGGCCTCTTTTACAGTCTTCCTGTAGCTTATTCATAAAGCACAGAAATGTGCCATCCTTGTGAATTGGACATTTCAACATGGCGGCACTGTGTTTATATATTTGCTTCTAATCCTGTTTCTTTCAAACAATTTTTCTGTTTTCCTTTTCTTTTCTTAAATATTTTTCTGAACAATCTATGAGCCCATTCCCTGTAGTGATTGAAGGAAACAAAGGTATTCTAATTTATGCTTCATATAAATATTTATGGTTCACAGGTAAAAGTTCCGCTATATGGATGCGACTGTTATGCATATGCACTTCTGGCCTCTGGGCACGTGGATCTTGTGGTCGAGTCTGGTCTAAAGGTGAGGTCCTCTTCACTTCCATTTATTGGTTTTCCATTAACTCCTGTAGATAAAGTGTCTGTGTGGATTAATCTATCCACATAGATTGGGAATGTATTTGTTTGGGAGGTTTTTCTCATAGACAGAAGGGAGCGTGTTTTTTAATTGGTAGTGGCAGGTGTTGAAAATACAGGCCTTCTGCATAAAGCTTCCCCTAGAAGCTTACTGAATAAGTCACTTTGCATATCATTAAGCCACTACAAAACAGTCATGCATAGCTGACTGAATAAGCTGCGAGTCTCATTAAGCTCATTAAGCTGATAACAAACAGGCCCTAAGTTCATTAAATATAGCATATGGTCAAGGGTTCATTAAGTTGAAAGATGTAAAGAGTGGAAATTGTACATTTAAAGGTTATGAAACAGTCATTGGCCCAATGGTACCTGGTTTACCGGTAGAGTCCAGCCTTCCATGAAATCGAAAGTTCAAACATCACCAAAAGTGAGGATTGAGTAGATGCGAGCATTTTCCGTGTATAAAGTTATAAATATTATATACTTTCGGAAAAGAAAAATAAAATTGTACAAGTATTAATGTTAGCAATTTTCAGCCGTACGATTTCCTTTCGCTAATACCGGTGATAGAAGGAGCTGGTGGAGTAATAACTGATTGGAAAGGGAGCCAACTTTCCTGGGAGGCTTCTTCCAACTCAAAACCAACAAGTAATATTCCCCTCCTTCCCTCTTTTCTTAATTGCATTCTTTTTCTTGTTTGTAATAATATGATGAAAAGGCAATTTAATTATTTTTTTTTTATAAATTATTTATAAAAAATGAAACTCAATTACATTACAAGTCCTATAAACCAAACACACCCTACCCTTCTAATACCAAATCCTTGAAAACCATTCTATTAACTAACCCAAAGGCCCTATTTTAGTGTTTTATCATGTATTTTCCAACTATCATTAATTTTCATATCATGTTAATTATTTAACACTCTTTACTCACCAAACAATGATCTTTCATTTAGGTTTTAATGTAGTGGCAGCTGGGGACAAACAAGTCCACAAACAAGCCTTGGATTGTTTAGAGTGGCAGTAACCTTGAGCATTTTTTTTTTTTTTGGAAAGATTCACCTAGGCAGTTACCTGTACTAATCAAGAAAGGAGATTGTTGTATTGGTATTTAATAATTTGTGGGCAAGTTCCAAGTTGCAACTTCCATATTTATTTTTGTCTTCTGTTTTGTGGGTTGATCCTTGCAAGAATTTTACTTCTATTTGAACAAAATCATATTTTCATAACTACCCAACTACATATGTTCATTTTCATTTGTAAACCCATAAAAAGTTGTAAACCGTGTAAACTCATGGTTGCATATATAAATCAATAAAAAAATCTTTTATAGAATTGTTTAATATGATGAAAATATTTCATAAACTTCAATTTTTGATAAAATTGTTTCATATTACGGTGTTTTTTATTCTATGAAACTTTTTCCTTATTCCTGTGAAATTTTTTTCATTTCTACGTAAAAAACACATTCATATGAAACAATTTTATCAAAAAATTTAGTATATGAAACATTTTCATCATATTAAACAACTCTACAAAAGAAAATTCATTGATTTACGTATGAAACCATAAATTTACACGGTTTACAACATTTTGTGGGTTTACAAATGAACCTAACCCTATATAGTACTAGGTTCAAATGAGAAATGCTAAAAAAATGAAAAATAGAGAAGTGATATCCACCATTCATTCGGTCAATAAAGGCGGCTTTGACCGGTTCACCCTACTTTAATTGTCTCCATCCTCCATGAATCGCGTCCATGGTAACCGGTCAAAGCTGCATTTATTGACCGGATGAATGGTGGATATCACTTCTCTACTTCTCATTTTTTAGCACTTCTCATTTNAACTTCATGGCGAACGTGAGGACAGCGGAGAATGTGTCATATTCATTCTGAATAATCATGTATTATTCAGAGTGAATTACACAACGTTCTGTATTATTCACTTTGAGTAACACTGAATGTTGTGTTATTCACACTGAATAATACATGATTATTCAGAATGAATATAGCACGTTTTTGGTTGTCCTCATGTTCGCAATGAAAAATGAGTTTTCATTTGAACCTGGCCATATATATAAACATACGGGTGAAGATAAAAACAAATTTTCTATCTTTATCAATTATAAATATAAATATACAAAGATGCACATCAGTCGGTTCCTACAATACATTCCATGGAGTAGTACCGGTTCCTCTTGGTGCTAATGAAAGGGATTCTGATTCGTAGACCATCCCAGTGGACTTGGTAAACACTATCCATTTACAAGAAATTTTACATCAATTTAGGAGAATATTAAAAAAAAATTACCTAAGAATCTCACATTTTGGTATTTAGGTAATGATTGGTAAAAATAAAATAAGCTTATAAGCTAGTACATGTTTGGATGAACCATAAGCTAGCTTATTGAAACGCTAATTGGAGTAACGTTTTAGGAGTTCTTTTTTATAGCTTTTTCCGAGTATACCCTTATTAATATTAACCATTAAACCTTAAGATACCCTTTTTGGTCATTTTACATACTCAAAAGCTAGTTTTTACCAGACATAATTTATTCATAAGCTAGCTTGCTAAACACATCCTTCTCATAGAAGCACCAACTTTTATACCATTTTTTTTGGATTTGATGTGTTCATGCTAATTAATTTGATAAGAAGTACATGATATTAATATACTGAGGGTATGATCAATTGATTTATATGATCACTTTGTTTCCATAGATTGCTTTTATCTATATAAATTCAGTCTCTCTAGAAAATTCAAGAAAACAACAGCATCAAACACAACTAACCAAGTCTCAACTATGATTCCTTTCACAATCAAATGCATTTAAATAAATACACAGTTACCCGAAACATTAGCAAATGATATTCCAAATCTTGTACAACCAAAGACCAACCAACACCCGAGAACAAACTCCGATTGGTTTCTCGTGTTTAGTGATATCCTTCTTACTCTTTCCCGAAATCGGCATTGTAATGTGCACTTGACTCGAGCTTCTTGGCCTCGTTCAATTTCCGGACAGCCTGAAACATTTTCCAACGAAAAACACTTAATTTTTTGAGCAACAACCAACTGATATCAATCATAACCTCTTACTTTTTAGACATGAATTTAGACTTTAGACTTCAGACCTCTTAAAAAACAAACGACACCTTAATACCAACTGATATCATATTGAGAACGTCTCCTTTCTTCGCCAAAATCTTATCAACACATTTGTGTATGAAGCAGGAAAAATTATTTGATTTATTTTATGTGTTTGTCCATTGGTAACTCTATTTTGCTTTTGCATATGATGAGTTGCTTTCCGTGAGAATAGTGGGTTATCATGAGAAGGGTAAGAAGGGATCTCCACCCTTGGATCAATCCTAATTGAAGTTACCCTTCTAAGCTAATTCATTAGCTATTCTGGGACTTAATTTGAACCTCTCCCGAGCAGGTAAAAACTCAGACCTGAGTGATACTACCTATAATTGGTTTTGGTTTCCTCTAATTTTGGACAGCCAAGAGCCATAAAAGTGTGTACGGTCAAAAAAAATTCGGCCGGAGCTTCTTATGTAAAGTGGGGCCTCTAGACTACCTCTAGCTGTTGAGCTATGTCTGGCCAGTGCCCACTAACAAATAAGCTAGTTGTTGGCTGATAAACTAGTCATGTTTAGTAAAAACTCGCTGATAAGCTAAATGACAGTACAAAGTAACTTAAAAGGAGATCTCAAAAAATGAATCAGAAAAAATATAAGGAGCATGATTGGAAAAGTGGAGAAAGGTCTCCTTCAAGTAGTGTTTTACCAAAAAGATAGCTTATGGCTAACCAAAAGGGGCTTTTTCAGCAAGTTCAAAAAATAAGCTAGCTTTTGGTCGCCAAACATGGCCTCACTATTGATTCTATAAACACGTATGTGCAGCTTGTAATGACCAAATAAAAAGAAACAGGTTAGAACCAAAATTACCTTCATGAAATCTTCATGGATAACATAATCCCGTTCTGCACGGATGGCAGACATACCAGCTTCAGTGCACACGTTACGAAGATCGGCTCCATTAAACCCCTTAAGCAAATGTCATAGATTACATATCAGCAGTTTCTCAACTAAAAGTAGGGTATCGAAAATTGATGTCAAACATTAAACTGTTTTTACCTCAGCAAGCTTGACAACTGCCTCATAATCAATTTCACCGTGTTTAGCAATCCCGGCAGCATGGATTTTAAGGATTTCCATTCTTGACTGCTCATTTGGAAGTGGGATCTCGATTTTCCTATCTAGTCGACCTGGACGAAGAAGAGCTGGGTCCAGAACATCAGGTCTGTTTGTTGCCATTATCATTTTTACCTGACAGATATCAGTTAGATCATTAAGCCATTTTTCTATGAAGTTTACCTCATTACTAGAAATCAAGTTATTGGTTATTTGGTACTCCCTCAGTCCCAAAATAAGTGTCCACCTTCAAAAGTGCCAACTTCCCAATTTTACCCTTAGATTTGAGATGGAGAAATTCATTAATCCGTTTACTACTAACGGTACATTTTGTCATTTATTTAATTAAAAAAGTAATAATTATACATTTCTAAAAAATTGTTTGCCTTTTTCATAGTGAAGAAGGCATTTTTTGGGACAGAGGGGGAATTTGGTATTAAGATCAGACCATTTTTATCCAATAAAATCCTAAAACTCCTAATGATTAAATATCATATTGAGGCTGTCTGATAACAGCTTCGTGGAATCAGGAAAATGGAGCAAGCATTTGAGACTGCAATTGTTTCAAACCTTCCCAAGCTGATCAAATCCATCGAGCTGGTTGAGCAACTCCATGAGTGTTCTTTGAATTTCACGATCGGCACTGGTTCCCTCACTGAAACGACGTCCACCAATGGCATCAATCTCGTCCATAAATATGATGCAGGGCTTAAATAACCAATAAACAACCATTGTTAAGAATGTAATCGAGGAAGTCTTGTAGTATTAAAAAATGGCAAGTAATGGCAAGGTCTAAGACTTAAAGCAGTACTTGGTGATCACGAGCATAACCAAACATTTCCCTGATCAGTCTTGCACTCTCACCAATATACTTATCAATGATGGCACTTGACACGACCTGTAAAGTTTTGCCAAGATGTTAGACAACCACATGTTGACACTCAATTTGAGAACATCAGAAAGAATTATAGAACAAAAAAGAGAGCAAACCAAATAAAAACCACAGATATACATATACATATTTTACAAACCTACAAACCAAATTTCATGCATTGTTTCATATTTGAAACAACACATGCTAAACATGCAGCATTCATACAGTGTTGTTTCATATGTGAAACATTGGGAATGTTCTGTGGGTGAAAAACAAACAAAACACACACACACATCAGAACAGAACATGAAAAGCAATATGAATCATAGGCTCATAGCTTAAAATCAAGTTCATTGAATGGTTTGGATTTGTTTTCACAGGTTTGTAACATAACTGCTATTTGCATTTGATTTTCACTCAATTTGAGAAAATGAGAAGAAATTATAGAACAAAAAATATACCTTCAAGAAATTTGCATCTATATTGCTAGCAATTGCTCTAGCTAGCAATGTCTTGCCGGTACCAGGAGGTCCATAGAGAAGTACACCCTACCATAGAAAATTTTGCCAGGTTCAGTAGTAGTTTTGTAACTTCCATCATCCCTAATATTATGATAATGCCAAAAGAATTCTCAAAAGTCAACTTTTCAAAGTGACCAATTGTGTACCTTGGGCGGCTTGATGCCCACCCTTAGGAAGAGCTCGGGATTCATCAGAGGCAACTCTATGGATTCCCTAAGCTCCCGGATCTGATCTGATAGCCCACCAACTGCAGAGTAGCTAACATTCCCAGGATCTTCATGAAGCATGTTATAGACAACCGGATCAACCTTCAAAAGGTTACAAAAGTGTCGGTCAAAACAAAGAAGAAGTGCAGAAACATTAATTAAAAAGATTATAAAAACAAAAAATAGGAAGACTTTCTAGAACATAAACTAACTTCACGGGGAAGTGCTCGCATAATAGTTAGTGTTGTCATGTCAAGAACCACTCTAGTTCCAGCAGTCAGTTTTTCCTTGTCCACTTTACTGCGGCATCCAACCACATACCTCGGGCCACTACTGGCTTTAACTATCACTGCAATATTATAAATGAGAAATATTAGTTTTAAACTGTCTCCAAATTCCAAAACAGTATGATATTATTATTGAAGATGAATGAACAAGGTACTCCATGTTTTTCATCATCTGATTCGAACATTACCCTACATCGTTTTGTCAATATCTATTTGAACTGTAGAACGTTAAAAAAAGACAGCAAAAAGAACTAAATTCAATAAGTACAATGCTCTAATCAGAAGATAAGAGAATATAGGAGAAATTAGTTACATCTTTCATTGTCCAGAGGCCTTAGCACTTCACCAATAATCTGTCCAACACTTTGAAGGGACTTCAAATCATCTTCTGTTTTGGCATAATCCTTCTTTGTACTTCGCAGAGTCTCTCTCACTGTATACATACATCTTAATATTGTTAATATAGCATTGAAAGCTCACATAAAATTTCACATTCACAAAGGTCATGATAAGGACAAATATTCAAATGAGAATATTTTCGTAGATGAAAAAAGAAGAAAAAGAATGTTCAAGTGAAATGAAGAATACAAATAAATCAACACAAGCAACCATTTACATAGAAAAATAAACTGGCTGGCTCAAACCAATGATCTTGTAGACCTAGAAAATGCTAACCTACAACCTGTAAATGAATTTACCCATAAACATTTTCCAAAGATAACAATTTTTTACATTTGCTACTCCTTTTTATAAAATTTTGGTGCAAACAACCTAAGAAGAAGAGAAAAGAACTGGAAAGCAACAATCGCCACCAGGAAGCATAAAGGAAAAGAAAATAGAAGAGAAAAAAACCACGAAGATGGAAGATAAAAGATAGTCACATCCAGGTAAAAGACGACCACTTGAGAGAAAAATCCCAAGTAGTTAACCAGTTCCATCATGAAGTCGAATCACCCAGAAAAAGGTTATGACACCTAAGTAGATACCAACCTATCATCCAACAGGAATAAATGCAATAGACTCTTGATAACACTGGTTGGACTCGGAACTTACTCTATGTAGTGGCAACTGCCAAGTGCTACTTTAGCTACAAACAATCACCATGCCTACAAGGAGAACTGTGCACAACTGATGAGGCTTGTGACACTCACATGGTCATATCATAGAAGTACCTATCCATCTAAACTTTTAATGGTTACCACGAAGCTTTTAGTTTTAAATAACAGCTCTGACATGCAATAGTTGTTAACTACAGTTCAGAAACTCCATATAGGAAAAAGGATTGTGGAATAGTACAACAGTTAGGGTTATCATCTCAGATATCTGCTGCTACAGATCAATCTCTGATAGATGCTCACAAGTAGCTGGCTCTCAATGTTAATTGGAAAGGAAGTGTCCTAAAGACCAATGTAGAACAAAGTGGTTGTCCTCTTTGTCTCTTTATGATATGCCATCTTCCTTTAGCCAATCTTCCGACACTAATGTGATCAAGAGAAAGCACTAAAGTCTATTGCTTCCTTGAGTTAAGAGTGAAGAATGGAGGTGATTCACATATGCTTTCAGGAGGCAAACCGTATGTGTTGAGATAAATCAGAAGGTGCAGAAATAGCTAGAACTGAATGTGTAAAGTATGCAAGAACATCTAGCAATGTCTTGCCCAAGCTTACCTACACCACCAATAGTTTTTTTAAGTACACCTACTACTCTTTATTGAAACAGCATGCAAATATGACCGATAAACAGCACCAAGACCACAATCTTTGCTGCAATTGTAGCTCATCATGCAATGAGAACGACTTCAAATACAAAATCTTGTATATACCAAGATGAATCAGATGCTGCAATTCAACAAGGTCACAAATTGCATACAAACAAACGGTCAATTTCTCAAATTTCCATTAATTGCTTCACGCAATGAGCTCTCACACCTCACTAGCTTGACACAAAGTTCAAACCCTAAATTAGACAACATCATATATACACTAACAATTTACCAAAAACAAATTCTCAGATTAAGCATTCCAAAGAAACTTACGTGACTATAAGATCCTAATCCGACTGAATCACTTAACAATAAATGTTTAGATACAATTAGGTATGGTTATAATCTGACCTCCTCGAACTCGAGAATCGAGCTCTTTATGCTGAAGCATCTTCTTCCGGTACTCCGTCACCGCACCACGGCGGCGAACGGCATCTTCTCCCTCAGTCGACATCGGAAAATGGTGGCCGGCGGGCGGTGGAGCTCTGAGTTGATCGATCTATTAATCGCTTGTCGTCCAAGAGAACTTTTGCATTGGCTAAATGTGCAATTCTTTATATATACATACATATTATTTATATAGGGGTGGGTTCAAATGTGAACCACTTTTTGGTTGTGAACGTGTGGACAGCCAAGAGCGCGACACGTGGCGGATGACTAGGTGCCACGTCAAGTCCACGACGGATGACTAGGCGCG
>LUCG01147792.1:0-16094 GCA_001633085.1 Carthamus tinctorius
AAAATGGAGAGAATTGCATTTCTCTACTTTTACACTACAATGATTTCCCAGATAATTTCATTTATCTACCCAAAAATGATGTCAATTCTCCCAGACAAGATATTCGCATACATTTTCATTTTTCTGCTTCCAAATCTCTGTACCAAACAGCCCCATACTGTTAAGCTCGAGAGAAGAGTTTGAATTAACTATTATATATCTTAACACAACCAAAGAAAAGCATGTGTTTCTCTCATAAATTTGGATGGTGACTTGTATCCCGCTACCATATGGGTCCTATTCTCCCAATAGACAATTGTAATTTTTCCTACTATAAATCAAGGTTAAATTAAAAATTAAGAAAAACTTGATTTTTTTTTAAATAATGGTCATTTTCTAAGATCAGGTAAAGACACATAATCTCCAAACAATATTCTCCATAATTAACTCTTCACCTGATTGAAATCTTGTCATTTGCTTAGTTTGGAAATCTTAGAATCTATAATTAGTAAAAAACCGTATATAAAATCAATAGATGTGAACTTGAAGGCAAAATCTTAGAATCTACAATTAGTAAAAACCGTTTATAAAACTAATAGATGATAACTTATAATTAATAGATGAGAACTTGAAGGCGACACCTTGGTGTTACCCTGGCTAAACACTACACTTGATCTTAGCCAAAAGGCCGAGAAAGGTGGGTATGTCTTCTCTTTGATTAGGCCTTTGTTTTTTATTGTCATGCTCTCCCCTTTGTGTGCTTCTCTGAGCCGATGTGGGAGTATCAAGATTGATTGGATAAAACCATATGGTTCTGTACCAAATGATGTAGATTTTTGTTATATGTTTTCACTACAATTTGGCTAAGTTTTAGTTAAACTCATTTGTCCTGGATTTATCAAGTGGAGGGTGATTTCCACAAATTATTTTGGTCACTTTCACCCAATCAATAATATACCTTTTACCACTTCTATTGACTTCAATGGTCAAAACTAGACCTTTAAAGAAAGATTATACTAGAACTCAATATGCTGAGAAAAAATGTATAAAGAAGTGAAGCTACTGAAATTTAGAACACTAACAACAAAACCTTTAACTAGGAATGGGAGGGGTGAGCCAGGTACTACAAAGCAAGGGCGACCCTCAAAGACCCCAATAGCAAGCTATTGTGATGGGTCTTTCCCCAAGAAAAATAAGATTAATATCGAGTGAGCCGATGGCTCACATATCAGATATTAAACTGATAAGAACNAAGAAAGGTATGGTTTTTCTCTTCCTAGTTCGTTGTTTTTATATCAGCTACCGACTATATCTTTCTATTAATCGGGCGATGTGGGATGCATCTAAATAAACTTACTCCCGCTTTGATATGTTATTCTTTCTATTTTTAGAATGTCCATGAGAGATTCTCTCCACCGATCCTCCAAGTTCTATTTTATGTATCACAAATCTTGGATTGATTAGTTTCTCAAAAATTACTATAGTCCCTTTTATTTGAATGTAAACTAGAATTCATTCTATTTATGAAGGCTTAATACACGAGTAAAGTTGTGCAGCTCCCCCTTGTTTCACGAGTTTGCGGTATTGATATATGTGTCTTGAAGTGTCTTTTGTTTAATTAAGAAAAATGCGTTTGGCCTTCCCTGCGCAACTTAGGTGGAAGGCATATGTATAGGAGTAAGGGAAAAGGTTGATTTTAAGAGAATGAGTCTACCACCAAAAGAGATAAACTTAGCCTACATTTTACACCTTATCTCCTATACTTACGGTGGAAAAACTAGGCGAGTGATAGCACAACGACAAGAAGACACTATTGTAGTGAAAATCTTAGCCAAAAGGTGAAGAAAGGTATATGCCTTTCTTCTTCATAGGCCTTTGCTTTTTATATAGTATTTTGTTATTTTCTTCTTCAAGAAAGGTACATGCCTTTCTTCTTCATTGGCTTACGCTGGTAATTACCATATTCAAATTGGTAGTAATTACCATATTCAAATTGGTAGATGTTACAGCCCACCCATAATGAATATGCAAAGATGAAAGGGTTCTATAAATGCCAGTGATCTTTTTTGTAAAGCAATAGAAGCCGTATTTTAACTAGGATTGGAGGGGTGAGCCAGGCCAAGGCAGTAGTGCAACACCAAGGCGACTCGCAAAGACCCCAATAGCAAGCTATTGTAGTGGATCTTTCCCCATAAAAAATAAGATTAATATAGAGTAGGCCGATGGCCTACATATCAGATATTAAACTGATAAGAACAGATACTACACTTGATCTTAGCCAAAAGGCCGAGAAAGGTATGAGTTCCCTCATTGTAGGCCTTGCTTTTTATATTCATCCTCTAACCTTTGTATATTTCTTTCAGCCGATGTGGGACTTTGAAATCAAAAGAGTAATTTACATTTTTGGTCCTTATAGATTGGTGGTTATAACATTCTGGTCTAAACACGAAACACTTATGAATTGGATCCTTGTGGTTTGCATTCTATAACACTTCTATCTACTTTTCAAAATTTTATTAAATGGCTTAAATGATAAGAGTATTTTAGTCTTTTTAGTAATTTCTTCAATTTTCTTTTGAATTGATTTTTTAATATTTTATATTATATTAGATTATATATTTATTATTATTTATATATATATATATATAGAAAAGGTTCATGCGAGAAACATAACTTTTTAAGAGAACGTGAGAATAAATCTCAGCCACTCATCCGGTCATTAAAGGCGGCTTTGACGGGTCCCCCCTTTAATAATTTCTACCCTCCCATAATATAAAAATGTTTCATAGAATTTCATAATTTATAAACACTTTTATTGGTTTTACAAATAATCATGTCTCTCTATCTATGAGCATGTTTGGGATTGCGTTTCAGAACTCCTTAGTGACTTATTGGCTTCTTGTAAGCCAATAAGTCAATAAGCCCGTTTGGATACACAAAAAACTCAAAAATCACTTTTCGAAACTCCTTTTTGACAATGAGTGTAATGGAGTTTTGGAAAAGCATCATGGAGGTGACTTTTTGTTTTGGAAAAGTGCTTTTGGGTGGTAATAACATAAACCCTCTCAAAAAGCTGATAAGCTAAGCCAAACACCCTCTTAAAAAACAACTTATTGACTTATTGGCTTTTACCATCACAAAAGCTAATCTAAACACCTTTTTAAGAACTCTTTTTTCCACCACCATAAATCAATAAGCACTTTTGATCAAAAGCACTTTTAAACCTCAAAAAACAATCTTAAACACCCTCTATATGTGTAGCTCCCCTTTCTAGGACTTGATATTTTCATATCTATCTTGTGGCTTGTATGCATTTAAAATTAATATAGGAAAGTACTAAAAAGTAACTCCACATGCTACTAGAAAATTAAAATTTTTTGATAAGGTAAAAGATGAATTGATGAACCATAATTTATGTGATGATGCTATTTTATAGATTGAGAATAACAATTCAAACATATATTAACCTACGTGTCATTTTCATCAAGAATAATTTAAATTGTCATTTCTTTTTTATGACATTAAATTATAAGTTTGGTTCTCGGATTATAAAAAAATATAATGGAATGTTGAATTCCATTGACTAAATTTTATTCATTTGTTTCTTTCGTTCTTTTACATGAAAAAATTTCTGAATTTCATCAATTCCATCAATGAAGAAATTTGATATTTCTTAAGAAATAATAGGTATTTGGATGGAATGAATTTTTTTTAATAATGTCAGATATATATTTGATCTAATATAACCTAATAACAAAAAATTATTTTATTAAAATATTTTATGACATTAGTTTATAGTTATTTTATTAAATAATTTACTAATTATTTGATTAAAAATTATATTAAAATATTTTTATAATTATTTTTTTTAAGATAAAATATTTAATGACAAACATTTTGTGTTTAAAAAATTAAGGGATATTTTGATCATCCACCAAAATTCATAAAATTCCAAAGTTACATTATCATCTACAAGAATTTCATATCTAAGATTGGAGGGATGCGATAGCAAAGGTAGTGGCGCATCACTAAAGCAACGCTCAAAAATCCCAATAGCAAGCTAATGTGTAGTAGTGCAACACCAAAGCAACGCTGAAAGATTCTAATAGCAAGCTAAGGTGATTGATCTTTTCCATTAAAAAAAAAAGATTAATATCGAGTGAGCCAAACGCCTCATGTATCAAACACAACCAAACAAAAGCATGTGTTTCTCTCAAAAATTTGGATGGTGACTTATATCCTGCTACCATATGGGTCCTTTTCTCCCAATAAACAATTGTAATTTTTCTAACTATAATTCAAGGTTTAATTTAAAATTAAACAAAAAAAGTTAGATTTTTCTTAAAATAACTAAAGACCCATATTCTCCAAAATTAACTCCCATCACCTGATTGAAATCTTCTCATTTGCAAACTCTTTGCACCAATAAACTAAGCTTGTTTGGAAATCTTAGAATCTATAATTTTGTAAGAACCATTAACAAAATTATTAGATGAGAACTTGAAGAAAACAAACCAAGGGCCTAACTAAGTTTATCAAATACGAAACGTAAACTTTACAACTAAGATTGGAGGGGTGAGCCAGGCCAAGGCAATAGTGCAACACCAAGGCGACTCGTAAAGACCCCAATAGCAAGCTATTGTAGTGAATCTTTCCCCATAAAAAATAAGATTAATATCGAGTGAGCCGATGGCTCACATATCAGATATTAAACTGATAAGAACAGATACTACACTTGATCTTAGCCAAAAGGCCGAGAAAGGTATGCTTACCCACCCCTTGGGCCTTCCTTTTTATATTGAATCCTCTCTCCTTTGTTCCCTTCATTCAGCCGATGTGGGGCTTTCAGCTACTTTGTTTCACTTTCTGTTTCTAATAGAAAATGTAACTATGGAGTTCATCAACAAATTGTATGGAACTACAAGAGAACATATGAATGTATTACTACCGTTATTTCTTAAAATCATCAGATAAAGACCCATATATTTTAGAACATATACATCATCTTCAACAACTTTGCTATATTTTTTCTAAAATAGAGAATAGAAGATCAAAATCTCTAAAATTTTATTTTTTGATTTCCAATAGTTTTGTTATTTTAGAGAATTTATCATTATTTATATTATTAAAATATACATTATATTTATTATCCTAATAAACTTTTTAAAAACTTTTAAAACAATAAATTATGTCATTGGTAGAATACATTAAAATAATGTTTCTCTCTCTTCATTTAGAGATTTTGAAGAAATCTCTATAAATAAAGAAGCTTCAAAGTTTTCTATATTAGCAAATGATTTAGCAATGCAGTTGGAGCAATTTAGGAAAGAAAAAACTCATATTTTTCTATTTTAGCAATGTTGTTGGAGATGCTCTAAATGTTCAGATTTTCAAAAGTATATTCTAAAAGTTCCTTTCGACCATCTTTTAGTTCTAAAAGCTCACACTTATGTATTCTCCCTTCCGAAAACGAGATGATGTTACATTTTGGAGGACCCTCACAATTAATCCTTATCTATGATGGCCTTCAATTTGTTGCCTAAAAAGACTTGTAAGAATATATCCAACAGATTATTTATGATTTCTTTAAAATGAAGAACCAAATGTTAAAATCTTTAAAAAAAATGCATTCATCTCCAACAAATTCTCTATCTTAGAAAATTTCAACATTAATTATAATATTAAATATTTCATTAATCTATTACAATATTATTTTTCCCCCGGCCTCCAATATTTTCACACAATATTTAATTTTTGTGAATGGTTTCATTTCAACATACTACTACATAAACACAGTAACACATAACTGCTAACTCTAATTTGATTTCCCAATATAACCTTAAAAAGAAATCTTGATTATTTTTAAAGAAACAAATTAATCAAAGCTTTAGATAAAAATAGTTAACACTTTACATTTTTTTAGCACTTCTCTTATATGTATGTATATAGTCATTTTCATTTGTAAACGACCAAAAGATTGTAAACTATGAAATCTCATCATGACCGTAGATCAAAATAATCAAATGACAATATGGATTTATAGAAGATATAGAAAAATAAAATATATAAAAATACTAAAATATAAAAATATTTCATAGAATTTCATAATTTATAAACATTTTATTGGTTATACAAATAATTATGTCTCTCTATCTATATGTGTAGCTCCCCTTTCTAGGACTTTTTGATATTTTCATATCTATCTTGAGGCTTTGTATGCATTTAAAAATAATCTAGGAAAGTACTAGAAAGTAACTCCACATGCTACTAGAAAATTAAAATTTTTTGATAAGGTAAAAGATGAATTGAAAAACCATAATTTATGTGATGATGCTATTTTATAGATTGAGAATAACACTTCAAACATATATTAACCTACGTGTCATTTGTGTAAGGATCATTACACCCCCCTCTACCCTATGAAATGACATTTTTTCAAACTTCTAGACATATTTAGCCATACATAAATTGACATTTTATTTTAAAATTACATATTTACAAACTCCTAGGCAGTGATTGATTGTCATTATAGCTAGAGGGGGTGTTGGTAACAACACCCTTTATTTTCATCAAGAATAAATTAAATTATCATATTTCTTTTTTATGACATTAAATTGTACGTTTGGTTCTTGGATTTTGAAAAAAATCTAATGGAATGTTGAATTTCATTAACCAATTTTTATTCATTTGTTTTTTTGTTCTTTTACATGAAAATTTTTCTAAATTCCATCAAATTTCACCAATGAAAAATTTGATATTTCTTAAGAAATAATAGGTATTTTGATGGAATGATTTTTTTTTAATAATGCCCGATATACATTTGATCTAATTTAACCTAGTATTTTATTAAAATATTTTAATAATTATTTTATGACTTTATTTAATAGTTATTTTATTAATTATTTGATTAAAATTTATATTAAAATATATTAAACTTATTTTTTTAAGTATTTTTAATTTAAAATAAAAAATTGAATGACAAACATTTTGTATTTAAAAAATTATAGTTATCAAAAAGGATATTTTTGTCATCTACCAAAATTCATTAAATTCCAAAGTTACATTATCATTTATCATCCACAAGAATTTTATATCTAAGATTGAAGGGATGCAATAAGCAAGGTAGTTGTGCAGTAGTGCAACACAAAAGCAACGCTCAAAGATCACAACAGCAAGCTATTGTGTTGGATCTTTCTCATAAAAAATAAGATTAATATCGAGTAAGCCAATGACCCACATATTAGATATTAAACTAATAAGAACAGATACTACACTTGATCTTAGCCCAAAGGCCGAGAAAGGTACGCCTTAATTCCTCTTGAGCCTTTGTTTTTATAGTCAACCTCACGCATTTGTATCTTTCATGTAGGCGATGTGAGACTACCGGGAACTTGGTTTGTTTCGCTTGAAGATAATATAAAACATAAGTCATTGTTTAAATAGGTTGAAAAGCAACAAAAATGAATTCAAAATAAGCTATCGAATGACATATAAAACCAGGAGCCACCATCTTGTAATCTTTGGGTCTTAATTTTACTGTTAAGCGCTAGAGAAGAGTTTGAATTAACTATTATATCTTAACATAACCAAACAAAAGCATGTGTTTCTCTAAAAAAATTGGATGGTGACTTATACCATATGGGTCCTTTTCTCCCAATAGACAATTGTAATTTTTCCAACTATAAATCAAGGTTTATTTAGAAATTAAGAAAAAGTTGTTTTTTTTTAAATAATTGTCATTTTCTAAGATCAGGTAAAGACCCATTTGCAAGTTTGGAAATCTTAGAATCTAAAATTTAGTAAAAATCAATAAGAAAAATAATAGATGCAAACTTGAAGCCAATCCAAGCCTTAGTTTATCAAATACGAAACGTAAACTTTACAACTAAGATTGGAGGGGTGAGCCAGGCCAGGGCAATAGTGCAACACCAAGGCGACTCGTAAAGACCCCAATAGCAAGCTATTGTAGTGGATCTTTCCCCATAAAAAATAAGATTAATATCGAGTGAGCCGATGGCTCACATATCAGATATTAAACTGATAAGAACAGATACTACACTTGATCTTAGCCAAAAGGCCGAGAAAGGTATGCTTTTCTTGTTTCTAGGCCTTTGTTTTTATTGTCATGGTCTCCCCTTTGTGTGCTTCTCTCAGCCTATGTGGGACTTTGAAATTAAAACAGTAAATTACATATTTGGTTCTTGTGGTTTGATGGTTTTAACACTTTGGGTTTTAAAATGAAATACCTATGGATTTCGTTCTTATGGTTGGCATTTTATAACGTGTTGGGTCTGTGACTTCTAACCTTGTTTAAAATTTCTGTTAAATGGCTTAAATCATAATAAAATTTTTAGTCTTTTTAGTAACTTCTTCAATTTTCTATTGACTTTTTTCTATTCTTTTGATTTGATTTTTTAAATATTTTATATTATTGTTATAACGTATTTATTATTATTATTATTATATTTACAAGGAAAGTAGCAAGTCTATTAAAATATTGCTGTTGAGCCAGTATTTTAAGCCAAATCCAAATCCAAATCCAACTGGTGGAACAACAAATCATGAAGACCCAACAAAAATATTCATCAAGTTCAAGTGTGAAGTGTGGCACTCATCATTTACTATAGTTTATCATACAACCAAAATCATCAAACATTTCCTCCCAAATCATAAATTTTTAAATTGGTTGTTCGTTCACATCCTCCCAAATCATAAATTTTTAAATTGGTTGTTCTTTTAAATTGGTTGTTCGTTCACAGTAAGCACGACTTAAAACCCCTTTTCTAGTTCCTTGGTGTCTAAATTCCTCCCTATGAACACAATCTTGTTCACCCATTTCTTCATCAGTAGCATCTTTATAATTTTCCAAAGAAAAAGTAGAAACTTGAGAGAACTAGTCTTGGAGGGGTGAGCCAAGCCAAGGCAGTAGTGCAACGCCAAGGCAACTCGCAAAGACCCCAATAGCAAGCTATTGTGATGGATCTTTCCCCATAAAAAATAAGATTAATATCGAGTAGGCCGATGGCCTACATATCAGATATTAAACTGATAAGAACAGATACTACACTTGATCTTAGCCAAAAGGCCGAGAAAGGTATGATTTTTCTTGTTGTAGGCCTTCGTTTTTATACCCATCCTCTCACTTTTGTATCTTTCATCCAGCCGATGTGGGACTTTCAAATTGTGGAATGGGTCATTTTCTCCAACAAAGACTAGGAAACAGAAAGTGGCCTTTCTTCACTGTTTGATTGATAACAGACATTGATGAGATCAATGGGCACTCACATTTTGGATCAACTGAAAAAAAAATTACTGCTTCTTGATCCTCATCCATTAACCATCAACATTAATTCATGAGACTTGCAAATGGTATAAAAATGACAAAAGTGAATATATGACCCATTAAGCACCTATGTTTGGAAAGGAATAGAAACTCAGATTATCATCAAGTGGATCAAACTTTTGAGTTTTCTAAATAAAACTTTTGCAAAAGAAAACTATCACCAGCTTTATTTCAAATTTATTGCCATTACTAATATATTTATCTTGATCTACCATTGAAGTTGGTTGACCATTGGTTAATTGCAATTAATATTTATCTTGATGGTCTGTTGATTTCACCATGGTTAATAGCAATTTGTGAAGATGGAAAGTTAGCAGGTCTATTCACATTGCTGAATCTAAAAGATATATATATATATATATATATATATATATATATATANAGCCAAGTATTTTAAGCCAAATCCAACTGGTGGAACAGCAAATTGTTAAGACCCGATGTAAACATGACTTAAACCCCTTTTCTGGTTCCTCGGCTGTCTAAATTCTTCCCTATGAACACAGTCTTGTTCACCCTTGGTTCGTCAGGGTTCCACAGCCGATCTGGTGAGCCTTTCGAAAACGAGATGATGCTACATTTTGGAGGACCCTCACAATTAATCCTTCAGTTTGTTACCTAAAAAAACCTTTTAAGGGCATCTCCAACAATTCTCTATTTTAGAAATTTTAACTTTAGAAATTTCAACCTTGCATTAATTTCAAACTTTAAAGACAAACTAACTAAGGCCTTACTTAAAACTAAAAACAATTTATACAACAAACTAAATAAGGTCTTAGCTAAAAACAAGTATTTGTAACTAGGATTGGAGGGGTGCGCCAGCCAAGGTAGTAGTGCAACACCAAGGCGACGCTCAAAGATCCCAATAGCAAGCTATTGTGATGGATCTTTCCCCATAAAAAATAAGATTAATATCGAGTAGGCCGATGGCCTACATATCAGATATTAAACTGATAAGAACAGATACTACACTTGATCTTAGCCAAAAGGCCGAGAAAGGTATGCCTTCTCTCGTTGTAGACCTTGCTTTTTATGTTCATCCTCTAACCTTTGTATATTTCTTTCAGCCGATGTGGGACTTTGAAATCAAAAGAGCAATTTACATTTTTGGTCCTTGTGGTTTGATGATTTTAACATTCTGGTCTAAACATGAAACACTTATGGATTGGATTCTTTGGTTTGCATTCTATAATGTGTTAGGTCCCCTCACTTCTATCTACGTTTAAAGTTTTTATTTAAATAGCTTAAATCATAAGAGTATTTTAATCTTTTTAGTAATTTCTTCAATTTTCTATTAATTTTTTCTTGAATTGATTTTTTAATATTTTATATTATTATTATAATATATATACATGTTCTAACTCCACCGTACACTAGGCCACCATCTTCACCATAGCCGTCATTCTCCTTCAAACCTATAACGAAAAACCTATGCAAACCTAGTCGAAAACCCAAATTCCCGACCTGCAACTAAGTTGAGACATCAATGGTGGTTCTAAAATATTCACCATAGCCGTCATTCTCCTTCAAACCTATAACGAAAAACCTATGCAAACCTAGTCGAAAACCCAAATTCCCGACCTGCAACTAAGTTGAGACATCAATGGTGGTTTAGATTTTAGAACGATCCCTTTTTTTGGGCCATCGCTGGTTGTTTTGAACAAATATTTAACTTATCGACTGTTAATTTGACCATGGGTTAATAAGAACTAATATATGTCTTGATTAATAGCAATTTGTAAACATAGAAAGTAGCAGGTCTATTCAAATATTTGCTTTGAGCCAAGTATTTTAAGCCAAATCCAAGTATCCAACTGGTGGAACAGCAAATCTTGAAGACCAACAAAAATATTCATCAAGTTCAAGTGTGAAGTGTGGCACTGATCATTTACTATAGTTTATCATACAACCAAAATCATCAGAAACGCAAACATTTCCTCCCAAATCATAATTTTTAAATTGGTTGTTCGCTCACAGTAAACACGACTTAAAACCCTTTTCTAGTTCCTCGGCATCTAAATTCTTTCCTATGAACACAATCTTGTTCACCCTTGCTTCATCAGGATTCCACGGCCGATCTGGTGAGCCTTGGAATATGTCGTGTACTCCCTGTTTAAGAAGCCACAAATATAAATTATTTTAGGAAAATGGTTTCTAGAAAATAAAAGAGACGGAGTAGATATCCATGCTGTTAGTACAAATTATATTTTGTACAATAATTGAATCAAGTAGTCCACCAGACATCAACATTCAAGTTAATAGTTCTCGATGATGACAAGGAATAGTGTGAGAAGTTAAGATGAGAAGTGTAAGAAGGGATTTGGACCATTGACCACTTTTAATCTCAGCCCCACCCATTAAATGCGCTTCTCACAGAAATTGATCCGGTGAGTCTCATTAGTGTTGATCTTTCAATTAGAATCGATCCCTTCTTACGCTTCTCACCATGACTTCCCTTCTCACTGAAACCCAAACCTTTAGATGATAGGCGAAGGATTGTGTGAGAAGAAGAGTTAAGGTGATAAAGGCGAGAAGAGATCTGGACCATTGATCACTTTTGATATCAGACCCATCCCATGAATTGCACTTGATAGAGAATTGATCCAGTGCATCTCATCCTAATGTGCATCCAATGGGTAGAGATCCCTTCTTACCCTTCTCATGGTAACTCCACTTCTCACCTAACCCAAACCCTTTAAATGATATAGCCAAAATTATATAGTACATGAATTCTATCAGAAAAAATCACCTGGAAGACAAATCTCTCGTCCATCCCGTCAATGGATAGGAGCCCTTTCATGCGGTATATATCCTCACTCCTATCCATTAATAATGTGCCAAGCCAGAAGTTAGCCTGCATAACACAGCATTCGTTAATCTATTCATTTGATTAAAAAAAATTGAACACCGTTATACAATAACATGAATGCAAAATATATGAAAGAACCACACTACCAACCTTTTCAAGATCTAAGACGCCTTCACAAACTATGCTGACTGAAGAGACGCCAGGGTCGTGAGTGTGGTCATGATGCTCTGCACAAAGACGAAAAGTACAACTCGTTATCAAGTCGACAATAATAGGAAGTCACTGACTGTGCTAATCAGAAAAAGAAAATTGTTAATTGTGCTACATGCTTCTTAATTCTACATGTTACTTTGTAATGAAAGAATATAAAGTGATGCTGTAAACAGCATATCGAGATATGAGTTGGGTCATGGGTGTTCACAGAAGTGGTTTCATGATTGGGGTGTACCCATTTGTAGCTAGAGAAAATCTACTCCGACAGTTAAAGTTGCCATGAAAATTAGCCTTTTATTTTCTATTTCTGAGAGAGAATATCATTAAGATGGAGATAAGTATACTATACAAGTGTTTGTTCTATAGATTTTCTGTTGAAGGAATGAGCGTAAACAACATACTAGCATTAGCAACCATTTGGGGTGTGCATAAATGCACAGAAAAATTAAGTTAAATTACCGTGTTGATGGTCGTGCCCATGGTCATGGTCATGATGGTGGTGATCGTGGTCATGGTCATGACTATGTTCATGATCATGAGCATGCTCATGGTCGTCATGGTGCTCATCGTCCTTTGAAGCTTCGTTCTCAATAGCAGCATCGATTCTAGCAAGATATAAAAATGTTAATTAACAAGGCCATGAACCAATCATGAGGTTAAATTAGAACATTTCCACTCATGCAGCAAGAACCATCAACCATAATAATTCTTTTACAATTTTAGGATCATGTTTAAGAAATGTGCAAGAATAATTTGAGCCAATGTGAAGGGGAGAAAACTAAATAAATCTTCAAAAATAATTATGGGTTAAAAAAGGAAGCACTCATTGCAGCAATATCTGCACACACACACACACACAAAGAAAAACGAGTAGGTTGATCAATATCTTAATTTGATCAAATCATGTTTCATATCAAATTCATCAACCATCACCTCAATGAAATGTGTCAAAATTAATAAATAAACTAAATAAAATTCAAGGATGAGAAGTACATACACTTTTCCACATACATGTATGCACACACAACAGATATGAAAAGAGAAATAACCTTTCTAAATCAAAACCTCCAATCCCAAGAACGTAATCCAAATCCACTTTCCCAAATTCAGTACGTTTTAAGTCAGCCATGCGATTTATGCCCTGTATTTCAGTGTCGTTAAGGTAGAAGATTAGCATTCAAAATAAATCAATACAAAGAGATAGATTCCACTAGCTAAATAAGTGACCATGTACCTTTATCCGCTGAATCAAAGCAGCAACATCTCCCTTTCCTACAAGATCGGTCTAAAGGCAACATTAAAAGACTTCAGTTTGACATAGAGCAATATATGCCTCATTAACAACATTATGATATGATAACCAATTTGAAGATCAAAACTCCAATAATCAACAGACAAAGATGCTCAGGTCAGCACAAAGCTTCCAACTTATTTTAGACACCACCACATCAAAGTATCAAACCATGTAAGTATTTAATGACTGAAACCAAAATGTGAACAACTTGGTGAACAGCCGAAGGATACAACATGGAAAGAAATAAAATTTTACACAGACTCACATATCCATGTTACAAAGATACACTAACAGCTTTGATGACTTGATACGTTCAATAACTTATGATAGTCTCACCCGCAGTAAATCCATCTAGATCGTATTAATGTATGTTTAACTCAAAAAAACAGGTGCTGCTCTATATAACAATTTCTACAGATTTTAACTTGAAGTATATCAATAAAGCTCCCAAAAAATTTATTGGACAAGTGACAATAATTCCACAACAATGGAAAAGACAAAGTGACAGTAACAGGTACCTTATTAACTATTATACGATCAGCATACGCAATTTGCTCTACTGCCTCATTGACAACTCCTTTAGGCTTAACATCATCAAGATGAATATTAGCATGCTTTGCATCTACTAAGGTGACAACACCATCCAGCTTGACATCATTAAAAATCTGATCCTCAGCATAAAATGTCTGTATAATCGGTGCTGGATTTGCCAGCCCTGCAAAAAAATAAGTAAACAGTTCAAGCCCATCAAATATTGTGCTGAAATTTACATATAAATAATCGAATAGGCATGTCCACAATTAGATAAACTTTAAATTAGATTTTAAATCACCGCTCCCACCTGTAGTCTCGATAACAATATGATCAAATTTTCCTTTCTTCGTGTTCACCAACTCTCCTATCATTCTAACAAGATCACCCCTGACCGTGCAACAAAGGCAACCGTTATTAAGCATGATAATGTCCTCCACTCCAGCAGCTTTTGCAGCAACTAAGGATCCATCAATGTCCACCTCACCGTACTGCAAATATAATACAAAAAAAAAAACAAATCAATTCCTAACACAGAGCCGATGGAACCAGACACATAACTACATGACCTGTAAACTTGGGCTGTTTGTTTACCTCTTAACAGTTCCATTAAGAGACAACCTCTGAATCGTTAAGAGGTAAATCATGTTTGGCAAAAAAGTAAACTGCCTTTTAAAGGTTCTAAAACCCTCCGAATGGTTTTGCATCCCAGGACCTCCCTTAACCATTAAGGGCCCGATTTCATTCTCAACCATTACCAAACAACCATGATTCATTTTACACTACATCATAAGAGCCTCTTAACTTAATCATCCAGCACTAAACCATTCAGCAACTGCTAAACAATTATTCAATTAAAACACAGGATGCTCAATTTCGTATGAAATCAGAGAAGAATATGATATTACCTCATTCTCAATAACTGCAATCCGTTTACCGTGATCAGCTGTAAGGATATGATTCAATAATGTAGTCTGTTCAAAGGAGATCAGGAAGTTATCATTAGCTACAATCGTCAAATTGTCTGAAACCAATGCTTAACCTAATTTTACTCATTTCTGTTACAAATTCATACACGGTATAACATGAACAATTCAACATCACATAAACTAATCATATATAACAGAAAATGATGACCTTTCCGGAACCTAGGAAACCGGTGATGATCGTCGCCGGAATCCGATCGTCGGGAGGAATTTTGGTCAACACATCGGAATCTTCCTCCTGCTGCGTCGGCGTCGCCGTTGCTGCAACGGATAAGCTTCGCGAGAATCTCTTTCCTCTGGAGAAGCTAACGGCGGCGAGTGGTGAATGGATGGAACACGAGGTTGTTGCGAAGCTACGATGGCGGAAAGTGAGGTTTCTCCACAGGCGAGGGCAGTAGTTGGTGGCGAGTGAAGTCTTCTGAAGCTTGGCCAGCCCGAAAAAGGTGGTCGTCAGGTTCATGGATGTCGACGCCATGGCCGCCGGCGTGGTATTGGAAGCCGGAAGTAAAATTTTGGTCACTGGATTTCTGGGGTTTATGGAAGTAGTTGGTTCTTGCAGTCGATAGGGCAAATTAGGGCTTATCCTGTATATGCGCTCGTGTAGGCGTGGTGTGGATCATGCCTCCAAGCATGTGGATCCTTTTGGATTATTTTTTTCTTTCTGATGAAGTTCAATTGAAATTTAGGTGTTTGGTTCTGAAATGGTTTTTTTTTGTGGAATGGAATCTGGAATTTGATTTTAAATGAATTGGAATAAAATGTTGTCATGTTTGACATGTTTGGTTGACAGAATTGGAAAGAAATCTCGTAAATAAATTGGAATCTGTCTGGTTCATAAAATTTAGCTTTAAAATTGAAATAAAATTTTGGTAAACGACTAAAATACTTTTTTGATAAATTTAATTTTTTTAAATATAAAATGATTATATAAATATTCATTAG